>JAAEAF010001551.1:0-203966 GCA_011037195.1 Triatoma infestans | reverse complement strand
CACTTATAAATTTGTCTGGTCTTGTACAACCTACTCTTTCCATTGCTTCTCTAATTCCATAAGGAGCTAAAAAGTTTTTCAAATGTATCAATGCTATGAAAGATACAAAATTATTAATAATTAGATTGTTTTTTAATTTTATCTTACGGTCAGTAATAATAACGTCAAATGTCATTCCAGATCTCCAATATGGCAGAGATGAATCTGCTACGATAATATCTAAATATTTGTCTTTTAAACCATATTGCTCCATATTAGTAGCAATACTCTCATCACTTCTAGGTTTATGCTACAAAAATAAAAAATTGGATACTTTAAAAACTGATTCAAAAATTAAGGGTAAACTGGCTTTTCTAAATGCCTCGTAAATGTTAAAACTAAAAATTACTGAGGCTTCTATTCCAGAGAACCTTAAATTATGGATACCCGGTTCTGTTTCCTTGTTGGGCGACTTTTACCATGCACCATTAAATAATCTATATCAGCACCTAACACATAACCACCAAATTGAGCGGCTGCTATTAGCAATGACCCTGTAAATAGACAAAATAAAAATGTATAAATAAAGAAATAACTGATTCAAGTTGATTTTGTAAAAAATGTTGTCTAACAAAACCAGCATTTACTTAAATATTATGAGTAATTAGAAACTCTCATTTCTCATAAGGTGAAAAAGCAGGATTCAGCCCATAGAAACCTTATACATCCTAAAATAACTCTATATATAACTCTTTCGAAGCATCGTATTGGCCTAACAGAAGTAAATGGCTCATAAATGGAACATATTAGGTTTAATTCCTTGCCTCAGAATGCCTAATGGTTGCTTCCTTGCCTGAACATAAAGGCAGACCCTCAAAAAAAAAGAAGGAATTACTATTCTGCTCTCTGTTTAACAACGTTTGTTTCATTAATACACAGACATTCACCAACATGATTTGTTTTCGTAATGGAATCTTTCACGAAAACATCTACACGATTCATATTGTCAATAACTGCCGCTCAACCGCGCAACACGAATGTCTTATATCGTGCATCTAACCTCTTCTGTCACCCCCAACTATATAGAGAGGACAAAAGATTAGAAAGCACCAAACTAGTCCCATCAAACCAATCGGATATTTTATGTATTTGTGCATAAGAATGCCAAAATCGAAACTCAAGAGAGTCTGCTAACAGTATTGAAATAATCAAGAATAAAAGTCTTGAAGCAACATCAAGTGTTCAACTAACTTTCAAAAAGTAGTCAACAAGTAACAATTAGTCTTCACTCAAAGAGATTCATCACAAGGCACTACAGATAGCCAGTTAAAAATCGTTAGAATAAGCAAGAGTTGTCTAGTTACGCTTCAAGAATTACAACCTACCATACCGTTCGTCATCGGCTACTCTCAACTCTTCTCCATGTTCATGTTAAGTATAAACGTAAAACATAAATTATGAGGAAAGTGCAGTCATAAGCGATCATTTTAATATCCTAGTTTACATTATTGTCAAGCATAACATTAAGAGGGACTCAGTATGGCTTCTTCTCAGGGATTTGGCTTCGTACTCCCTCCCTCTATACATCTATATATACAATTTATATTTTTTCTCATCTATATTTGCATAATAATATTCATCTCTAATTATATAAGAAGTATAACCTGTTCCAACGAATGGGTCTAAAACTATATCGCCCTCTTTAATTTGTCCTTGATTAGCCATTATAAGTGACAGCTGAGGATCCATGGTGGTATTTCCTATAAATTTTCGTTTCTTAAGTGAAAGTTTGGAAATTAGATCTCTCTGTCCTTCTGCAACCTAATAACATTTAGCAATCTTCATTAATTCCAAATTTCCTTTTGACGGATATTTTTTGAGTTATATAGCACGAAAATACAGCATATGGCTTAACTTGGCTGCGTTAAAATTGCAGTTATATAGAAATCAATGTGACCCTAAATAAAGTATTGCGACAAAATGTAACATGTAATACCAATACTAACTAGTCTTCCAAAAAAATATTTTTCTGGCTTCACTGGAATTTTCCTATGATCTAAGCAAAAGTATTCTATGTATTGAAAAGAAACATCAGGATTTTTTAACTTTACAGGACCACTTAAAGGTAAATAACTAAAAGACTGAAAAAAGAAGCAATATATTAATAACTTTTTTTAAAATGATCATTCAACAACCTTTCATATAAATATTTACCTCAATTTTTTCAACTTTTTCGGTTTGTGTTTGAGAATTACCAAATATTTCTACTTTAATCTTAAAAGAAATATCTGGCTGTGAATATGGTGAAATTATATCCTTAGGCAATGAGCGAAGTGTGCAATCTAACTTTTCCTTTGTAGATGATTCTGCCCATAAATCTATAGCATATCTTAATAAAACCGATCTTTCTGCTATTTTTTTCACTGAATCGTCCCCATCTACTTCAACTATCCAAAATGGCTAAAAATAAAGAAATATTTTGTGTCAGTAATATTTAAGAAATACTCAAATTTATATGAAACAGATTAAAAATTGAATACTTAATCTTATTAAGAATTATTTCTTTTAAATTTGTTTTTTTTTATTAATATACATTTGAAAAGAAAAGACAATTAATGTGATTCAGGTCTCCCAGTACACCTAGGCAGGTGCAAAAAAGAAGCCATCAAGTGCTAATATTCAAGAAGAGATAGGTCATCTTTTTAGGAGACGTGAAGAATTATCAAAATATTTAGCAGAAGAGAGGCACTTGCGGCATTTGCTGAGATAACTGAGGAAGCTGGTTTTATATTAATCAAGAAATAATCTGAAAGTGAGACAAATTAATTCATACTTCACTATCATTAGGTAACTCTGACCATTTAAGAGTGATATGATACATATCTGCTACTGATTTGATTTCCTGAAACAAAATCTGTTATTAATATATGCAGAAACTAGATAATATTTATATTATGTAGTATGTTTGCAGTGTAAACTTACAGCTACCCTAAAATCTAAATGTTCATTAGCAAACCAGAACAAATAACGTTTCAGTGTGCTATTCATTGTGCTGATTGAACTGTTGCTTTCAGGCGATTTATCTCTAGATTCTAAGAAACCTGAAAAATAATTTTTATTTCATTATAAATATGCAAAGCGAATTAACACTAGAGTACAATGTCCAGTTTTAAAATTCAATTCAAAATCCTTCATTAATTTTTGTTTCTTCTTTCATTTAATAAATGCTTTGTCTATTCATTTAATAAATAAATTTCAAATATTTAAAATAATAATTTTTTTTTTTTATCGTTTCTATTTTACTATGAAAAACATATATGATATTCTGGAGCGGCGGGTTTGTTGTAGAGGTTATGAGCAAGGACTTTTAATTGGGAAGTCCATGCTCGAATCTGTTAACTTTATATTCGTTAAAAGATGTTAACAGTGAAATATATTATACTTCCGCCCCAAGTCCACAACACCTAATTTGGTAGTTGGGCGTTAAGCTCCCCTTTGAAAAAGTCTGCATTACTTTACTTACATGTGTTTGTATACACGTTACACGTTTTTGACCGATCGATAAATTAATACACTTTTTTTATAAACCTTCTATAAAATGATCGGATCTAAATCTCAATTGTGAATAGAATTAAAGACTTGAAAGCTATACATGAAAACTGAATATAATGTGCTTTTCACCAGCACCGATGCGAGCAATCAAAACATTTGAAGGAACCACTTCCAGACAAGAGGTAAAAAAAGAGATTTATTAAGAATATGAGAAGCAACATAATGAATGCTTAATCAGCATTATTTTGAAAATCTAAGAGATATCGACACAAAGTCTAAAAGCAAGAGAGTGAACGAAATCTTTCTTATTTTACTCAGTATTTAGATTTTTTTTTTATTTGTACTGTTTTATTTTATTTCTGATCTCTATCGTAAAAAAAAACCCTATGGCGCAACAGCCATTAAGGGCCAAGGCTTGCCAGACGGCGATTTGAATAGGTGGGCGTGTAGTAAGCATGCCGCAGTTCCCACGCCATTTATTCCGGCCTTCGCTACCTAGGGCGCTACTAACTGTAGCTTCCCACTTTTTATCACGATGCTAGGTCAACACCGACTTTGCCCTCTTGGGAATCGAACCCTGAATTCAAGAAGAGATCGCACGAAAGGCGACTGCGCTAGCCACTAGACCAACGCGTGAGGACGATCTCTATCGTAAAATATGTAAATCATTCAGCGAAAAGATTACATATTCGAATAAATAAATAAATGAAGTGAATTCAAGAATTAGAAATGCTAAATTCTAAGGCTGAAGATGACCTAATTGTATTGTCTGTAGGGAAACCCTACCCTACGCTATCGAAAGCCTCACTGGGCCCATATAGCTACGGCCCGAAATGTTCACGTACTTCAACATATACATTCACATGTTCATATGTTTTTGAGGCAATGTTCGACCTAATTGTAGAAGAGTAAATAAAATAAAACAAAATTGCGCATTTTTTTTTTGTTTTTGTTAAAAATCTAAATGAAATTTATAATTGTTTCGTTACTATAAAAAGTTCTTTAGACTCAAGTTCCCTGTTAAATTGACCATTACCTATATTAAATTTGCCCATTATAAGTTTTGACGGGATTGTTGAATCGCACATTAGTCATAATCACGTTGCTCTTAAAAATTCATTTTCGAAAACTGCTACCAGGCCAACAAATACAAAACTTTTTTTTTTAATATTTTATTTTATTGCCCTAATTGCTATGATGCAAGTATTGGAATCGTGCTATGGAATGCTCAGAATTAAAGTTAGATCTGATTTCCTTTACATTTTAGAGCCCAGATAATGAAAATCCCATGGAATATACCTACATATTATACATTTTTTCTATTAACTGTTTCAAAAATGTGTAAAACTTAATTTTATAAATATCAAGCATAAAAAAAATCGGGACATTTTTAAGAAACTTAGACAAACAAAAAATCTCTTATTAAAATTCTACTGACAAACCATTTCAAATCTGAAATTTTACTTGTATAAACGTGTAATGCCCATCATGGTGTATTATAAATGGTAAAACTATATTTATAGAACCTTGAGTGAAGGAGATCCTCTTGATAAGGTCGCTTGTATTGGTTCGAAAATTTATAAAAATAATTCTTTGAAACAGACAACTGAAAGTATACATATGTGAGACAGGACAGAGAAGACGGACACTACTTGACTTACTGTTGACCGCTAGACAGTGGAAGTGGTAATAAGGAAATAATATTGCTGAAGAAGCAGATTGGAGGTGAACTAAAAAACTTCTTTAAAAACCCCTTAAAATTAATTTTTTCGGAGAAATATTTCAAATAAATGCGATGTCTAAAAGTCTTGCTCTAAAAATGAATCATCAACTGGCCTAAAGAAGCTTCTAGCTAAATGGCCATAGCATAGGTTTACACCAAATCCAAGGAAACGGCCTCAATTCGAAACTAGTGTCTTATTTTTCAAGATAGTCCATTCAGAATAAAGAAATACATGTCTCTCCCGTAAAAAAGAACCTAGCTCAAATATTACTTCCAATCCATTTTCTGATTACTGTGCATAAGGAAAAAAAAATCATTCAGTAAAAACGAATTGGCAACTTCATAACATTTCTCCCGAACCTAATTTTCTTATAATCCTCATGGTAATGAAAGAACTATTCCAACAGAAAACCGTATCTCTTATAAACTAAAACAATCACCACCTTGATTCACAGCTTTCTGTTTTCTAACAATGCTCTATGACAGGCATCTCAATCATAACCTAATATTTATTAACTGGAATGTTAAAGGAATACAAACAAGTAACCCTACATTCTACGTCATGCTTACTAGGTATATTAAGAGAGCTTGCATACCGAAACATACACCATCACTAATCGACTTTAACTAACTGGCAAAACATCTATTGGAATTGTCTCCTTTCAGTTCAACATCAGGAGGAGTTTCCCTCCTCCTTAAGAATAGAAAGTTAACATGAATTTTCTCAATCTCCACTATATAATCGCAAAGCTCTTAACTATTCATCTAAGTCATGGATACAAAATCTATGACAATAATAACTACATTCTTGAGACCAATACTAAAACTTATGCATGAAGAGCCTAATGTGTAGTTTATGTTACGAAGCATATGAAACTAATAAAATATGAATATGAAATTGAAATTCAAATTATAATAATATTCAAAATAATTATTCAATATATAATATTTACAATTGTATAGCATAATGAAATAAGTATACACAAATCATTAATTACAGAGTAAATATCAAAAAATCAACAGTCGAAACTTGAAATTCCTATGAAACGTTTGTATACACCGTCTAATGAGGACTACTTTCTTCAACATCCTATTTATTAAATAGTAAAACAGTTATGTTGAATGACCATTCAAGGAATGTTCTAGAACTACCCAATTTACTATTTATATTTATTGTTCAAAATTTAACTCACAACATTACATGTGGTAGGTTCCTCCTAAATTCATTCAAAATTAAACACGATTTATAGTTTCATAAAACACAGGAGTTGCAATAGTAATATCAGCGTAGCACATTTAATATTACATTCGCACATTTGTTAAAACATATTTTTTATTATTTCATGGAATTATTGAATAAGACATCATTGTTGTGTTAACCGTTGTAACCTCTGTTATAACCTGACAGTTATGCACGGTAGATAAGAGATTACTCCTATGCCCGTAGATAGAGAAGGAGAATGTTTTTGTGAGGGAAGATGGAGGTGGGTTTGTGTGTGTGTGTGTCTGTTTTGTGTAATTTGTGTCACGTTCAAGTTCATTCGATCACCTAATCGAGTTCGAGTTAACGTTCATCCATTGAATTTTATATTAAGGCAAGCAAATGCTGAATAATACTTATATTTTTTCTGTGAGGATATTTATTTGACAGCTTGGTTGGCACTGTTGAGAAAATTCTCATACGTCATAGTCCTAAGAGTGAGAGAGGGCGAATGTGACTGAGTGGGAGTGAAGGAGATCGGAATCTTAGAATTTCTTTTTCCAGTTTACATTAAAAAAAACAAAAAAACTTTTTTATGTTTTCAATTTATAAATAATATCAGTTCA
This sequence comes from Triatoma infestans, assembly GCA_011037195.1. Classification (NCBI taxonomy): domain Eukaryota; kingdom Metazoa; phylum Arthropoda; class Insecta; order Hemiptera; family Reduviidae; genus Triatoma; species Triatoma infestans. Next base: position 196,885 of record JAAEAF010001551.1, on the reverse strand, counting down.
TAATAATTGCAAGTTCAACTTTGTATTTCATATAAAGTTCATTTATTCACTACTATTTTGAACCATTGCTGTCGAATGCATAATGCCTTTAAAAATTAATAAAATAAAATAAATAACACCAAAAAGAGAAAATAGAAGATGTATAAGTATCTATATCTATGCTTCAGTGCTCGCAATAATATGCATTATATTTCTTGATCTTCCTTCTCTTCCCCACATATGAGTGAACTCCAGATGGTGGTGATAAGAAATAATTTTGTTAAAAATTTTTTCTTAAGAATTTGGAATCGTCGAAATGTAACTCTTTTTTTCATTTCCATATACTTATCCAACTAAAGTGATTTAGCGGTGGTCACCGGAGGGGGGAAAAATTACCTACCTACACATACAAGTTGAGTTGTCCTTTTATGTTGAGTTAGTCATTTCGCGGACTCGTTAGCCCAGATGTTTTTGAGAAGTTTTATACTGTTACAAGTAAACAGTTTATATTCGGTACGATTTCCTATATAATTTTAATATTTTTAATTTACTTTGATTCTTTTAAAAATAATGCTGTTGAAGTGGTCTAAACTACTTTTGATACTTAACATATACTGTTGCTGGGCGAAGAAATGTTTTATGTGGAAATGATTTTTAGTGTGAGTAAAGAATTATTAATTTTATAATTGCCTACGCAGGTTCTAATGGTTTTAATGTGAAAATCGAAAGTTTGTTATTTATTAATGAGTTGGTTTTTACCAATATCATTTCCTTGTTCCTTATAGATTTATCAGCTTTTCGCATATTGATATTATCTATACTCTAGGAAATAGATACATTTCTTAAACTTGATCTTTTTGCTATTTTGTTTTTGAAGTAAAAGCAAAAATGTATTATTTAATGCATGAAATACATACTTATATTTTTGTTTAGGGATCTCTTAAATTAAAGAATTAAAATTGAAGTTGCTTGAAATCAACTATATGATCAAGAGATGGAAAATCATCCCAAAAAAAGTATGAAAAAAGTAGGAGAAACTCCATTAAGACGGTCTTCTAGAATCCACAATCAGGTAATTATTATTATTTTTTTTTTTTTTGACGCATTGACTGCTGTGGTCATTAACGCCATCAGATAATTATTCTTATTATTTTAATCTTTTAACAACAGTTCCCTAGGTTAAACCCTTTTTTATTTTTAAAATATTGCCGCGTTTGTTATAGGCAAAGCCGACGCCTAGCCTTGTTGCTGCGAAGAAGAGTGCTCAGATGCGCTTAGGTCATAAAAAACAACCTGTATTTTCTTTTGCTCAGGATATTTATCAGGTGGTGAGTGTAAAACTTCTAAAAGAAGAATTTCATTACAAGCATTGGAGATGATTTGAGACAGGCATCGAAGTCTCAAAGTCTTAAATCATCATATTTTATAAATTGAGAAATAGCATTAGGAGTTGGAGTTTTTGTTAATATTTTTATTAATTATTTTTTTTTCTTTTCTTTATATATATTAAATACAATGAATTTGAAAAAAAGTCATTTATTTCATTTTATTGTCAGAGAAGACCATCGAAGTGGGGATATCATATTCAACTATTTAAGCACTACCTGCTAAAATTTGATTTATTAATCAAAATTGCAATTGAGATTATTACCCATGATTTATAAAGTTTTGAGTTGTGAAAGTAGAGACCAGTAAATTATAATCAGTATTGTCCAGTAAGTCTTATTAAATCAGACCAGTAAGTCTTAATTTAGATAAAGAAGGTAATCCAGGATACTAGCTATTCGACTTTATCTTCGTTTAGGTTTTAGATTTAAGATTTTGGTATGAGGATGATATTTGGTTTCTAAGAAAAATGATTACTTGCTCATTTAATGATAAATAGCTAATTGCTTATCGGATATTGATAGGGGTTTTGTTGTAAGAAAAAGCCTGATGAGTGATTTGCCTAATGCTAAGTTAATTTAATTTTAATAACTACAGAAATCTTAGACAGTAAACCCCTGTATAATAATTTAATAAAATCAAACATATATGTATGAAAGTTGAAAACAAAAATAATTAACATCTCTAATTTACTTACAAGTTTGCAGAGTTGGCCAGCTAACTAAAGGAGAGAAGCAGAGGATATGCACAAGCTTGCGTTATTACTATCTGTTGCTATGCCTCTTTAATTAATCAGGATACACAGTTCAGCACATGTTAATAATTAAAAGACTTTTAATGAAACTATAATTGATTGTATGATGGCAATTCATCTTTTGCCGCATCTACGAGTTTGATTAGTATCCCTACTAAGATGTCCCCAAAAAAGAGAATATCAAGAAGTTTGTTATTGAAATTCCCCTAACCTACCTTATTTTTTTTTAAAGAGGTTTTTCCAATCCCTATGTTTGGGTTAAGCTAACGTATATTTATATTGTTTCATTCTATCAAATTGATTTCAAGTAGTTTTGATACCGATACTGACAATTTCATCAAACGCCTGAAAAATGAAAAAAGTTTGAAATCAATGAAAACCAGATGAAACTCTAATTTTATTTGTACAGGTTGATATTCAAACTTCTAAGTACCTCTACATCTTAATCTATAACGTGTATTAATCAATTTAATTGGGTTTTTCGCAGGCAAGAGATTCCAAGGATTCCGTGCGGAGTTATACAGGAATAGTGTATGCAGAAAAATTGACTGAACACAAATGTTTATGGGATGATAATTATCCGGAATGCCCTGAAAGAGTCATCTGTATTCTAAGACGGTTAGTAACATATCTATTTCATTGTAGTACGTTGAAGCAAAAATTTTGCTGATTAGTGGTAAGCTTCTCCAATGGTTAAAGCGTTAACTATACTCTTCTTAGCATTTATTAATTGAGATCGTGGTCCAATCTTACGGCTGGTAAGTAGTTTTCCATTGTAAATACGGATGGCACGGATGCTGAAGATCATGAGTTGTTTCTATTTCCCTCTCCCAAAAATAATGAATGTATTTTTTGTTTCAGTTACATCAAGAGAGTCATATTTTTTATATTTGCGTCATCTTTTTTAGAAAATAAAAAGTTCAAAACATAAATAATTAACTAATTTTCATCAAAATTATTATTTTTAATTGGAATGTTAAGATGTTACTAGCTTTCAGAGTTTTTAATTTTTCTTTTTCTTATGAATTGAAAAAGCCATCGTGATTTGGATGATAGTTTGAATTTACTAAAATGATCAGAATATATTTTCTGAAATTTATATTTTGAACTAAGATTCTTGTAAATAATACATGTACCAGGGAAGCTGTACCAAGCCACTACTATCTGGGAAAGAGATAATATGTTTATTGCGGCTCTCCGATGTTATTTGATATTTTTCACTGCAATGTAATCACTCAAAATAAACCTGCCAGGGGTAGGTATATGTATCTCCTCACCACGTCTATTTTTCTATTCGGGCAACTTTTAAAAAAAATAAATAAATAAGTTTAAGGAAAATTTGTCAATTTTATATTGTGTTAACTGCATTAAGAGAAAGCCGTATGAGTATTTCATACCATATTTTTTTTTTTAGATATAAATAATATGAAAAATATAAATTGCTGACATTCTGACTTACAGATGTGAAGAACTGGGACTGTTAAATCGATGTTTAATGATACAACCTTGTTCAGTGACAGAAGCCCAACTTTTGACATTACATACTTCTGAACATATTTCTTTGTTGAGATCAACTAGTAATTGTAATGATGTGTATTATCTAGAATCTCTATCTTCACAATTTGATTCTATATATTTCCATCCTGTAAGTTTCTTCTTTTTTATTTTTAATGTATATGTTTATATATATACTTGTAACTAAAATGAGTTGTCAAGATATAATTAAAAAAAAAATCAATATTCTATCAAAATAATTAACTTGTTAAACAAGTTTTGAATAATGAACTTATCTGTTTAGAGTACTTATGACTGTAGTCTTATGGCTGCTGGCAGTACTATCAAATTGGTGGATGAAATCTGCAAGAAGAATATTCAAAATGGAATGGCTATAGTAAGGTGAGTGAGATTGCATATATCGGATCTGAAGTTAACGGAGACAATGTTATGAATAAATGAAATATTTCCAGACCTCCAGGTCATCATGCAATGCAAAATGAATACTGTGGATATTGCTATTTCAACAATGTAGCATTAGCTGCGAAACATGCTTTAAACATTGGCATGAAGAAGATTCTCATTATTGACTGGGATGTACATCATGGCCAGGCTACTCAACAAATGTTTTACGATGATAATAGGTTAATATTAATTAATTACTTATATAGAAATTATTTATTTTTGTTTTCATAGTTTTTAGGAGCAGGATGTGTAAAATGAGCAAAATGCTTTGAGATAATCCCGCTAACCGATTTGAGTTGCTTTTGAGCAAACTTAAAAAAAAGAAGAAGATCCTGCTATTAAGCCACAATTGTAATCTTATGCTCCCTCACACACAATCGCCAGGAGAATTTGAACTTATCCATGTTTGAATCTGCCTAAACTGCCATTGAGACAGTAGAAATATCCCAGTCTTGGCAGCAATTTATTCCTAGGACATATGTAATAAAAATTAATATTGTGATTATCGTTAGTGGTCGCCATGAAAAATGTTTAATCTCGACATTAGGAATGATCTGATTAATTGCTTTGTTCCTTAAGACCAGACAACCCATTAAAACATCATTGCGCTAGGAATTTTGGATGGAATCCTATATTCCATAGTTGCAGATGTGCGCAAGAGGTGACTTTAAAGCCAGATCTACTATAGGACAGCCAGTGTATCTTGAACACAGAAATGATACGCTAAAAGCGATTTACAGACAGTGCAAAGATATTATATGAGATAAGGTCGAGAAGTTAGCTTTTTTACTTGCTATTGTTACATAAGGGTTTGTGCTTTATTCCTTTTCGATTTAATTTATTTTATATTAAAAGTCTTTTTTAAAGAAAGAAATATCTTTTGTGAGCATGCATTTTCCTACATACTTGTGTATGTATCATCCCAGCACTATATAGGATTTTGAACGTTTTTGTACTCGATGATTTTCATATTTTTTCGGTCAGAGTCATCTGTAGTTTATCATTTTCCGATGTTCAAGGAATTTTGGTCGGCTTATTCCATTAAAAGATCTATTGCGTTTCCCTTGTGTGTTTGTGTTTGTAGGTATAATATAGGTCTAAAGTGTATATTGAATACGTTTTTGAATATCAATGTAGTCAAGCTGGGATATCCACAGAGACGCCTAAATCCCTGAAGAAATGACTACATTACTTCTCCCTAAAGGAGAGGTAGCTTTATTCAACTATTAATTAATCTAAAATTTATATAAGCTTAATTCACTAAAAAAAAAATTATCTGTGTCTAAAATTGATTTCATTTATTTAAGGGTGCTTTATTTTTCGATACATCGATATGAATATGGAATATTTTGGCCAAATCTACGGGAATCAGATTTTGATTATATTGGTGAAGGACCTGGAAGAGGTTTTAATTTTAATGTTCCTTTGAATAGTGTGGGAATGCGGGATAATGATTATATGGCAATTTGGCATCAGTTACTGCTACCTGTAGCCTATGAGGTATGTAAACTTAAACATTTTTGGCCTGCTAGATTATATACTACCAAAGAGAAGCTCATAAACTGTCTCTAAATTAAGAATTGGTGAAGTCATTTAACTACAGTAGTGCATGCACTATTGTTTAGCAATTTATGAAGAATTTAAAAAAGAAATAGCATTAAAGAAGATATTTTACTTTCTCTTATAGCTATAAGATTGTGACAAATTTTGGAAGTTGAGTTTTCTCCGGAAATATATGTTTTGAGGTCCCCTAAGTCGGAGAAAGTGGTTTTTAGAAAAACTTCCTTGTGTTGTGCATGTGAACAGCATTAAATAAATAATGAAAAATCATAGGGAGTTCAAACTTACTCTGTATGTGTACAACTAAAAGATCTAATAAGTATCCATAAGAAGTAGGGCACAATAGATCTTTCAGGTCGCAGTGCAATAACCCCTATAACAAAATCCATAAGAAGTATTCTTGTACTAAATGGATTTTGCCGATTGTGCAGTTTTCCCGAAAACAACAGTAATGTTTTCTTTTTAACATCGTATGTGTATTACATTCGTATAGTTGTATCACTTTTATTTATAACATTTTTGTATGAAATTTGATTATTGAGAAGTTCTGGAAAAGAGGCTATGTTAGGTTTTTCTGTAAGTTGCATTCCAGATATTTTAGTTTCTATTCCCCGCAATAGATAATAGGAATTTATAATGAGAATGAAATATGTTGCCTAAATTCCGCAATTGAAAGAATTCTGTTTTCCAGAAATGGTATTCAGTTTTTCATTTTTCCGCAATTTTCTTGATAAAGAGTGGGAATGATATCACTCCCTGTCACTTAGTTAAAACATTTTCTAGGACAATTGATGGTTGAAGGACCGTTTGGTAGCTGCACCGTTAAACTTTTCCTATAATATGCAGTTTAATAAAATTTGAATTTCTACCTCCTACATAATATTAAATTTGCTAAATGCATAGTTAAAATTCCTAGTTTGACAGATGTATATACCGTTAGCCTTATTTTAAATGGCATTTAAAGTTTGTTGGAAGCGGTCTGAAATGAGGGGTCTAAAGTACAAGGGGTATAAGTGCAATTTCGGCATATCCCTTATACTACTACGTTTTAGACCCCTCAAATGTAATCACAATATGTAACCTAAGAATTAACTAGTAAAATGTATGGTTTCGAATCACCAGCATATTTTTTGTAGTGTCAAGGGCAACTGGTAAACGTTTAGAAAATTCGAAGTTTGAAAAAATTTGACACTTGTAATTACTAATAAGCAGTAAGAGAAAGTTCTTATGAATATTCACACTAGATTTTTTCAAATCTATCCTTGTGCACATTATCGCATTAAGATTTTCATTAAGTTTATTTTCTATGAAAGCGAGGTGTTTTGTGTTTATATTGACGAAAATGTGAAGTATTTACAATTCAAATTTGTTCTGTAATATGGGGGCAAAATATAGAGAAAAATAAAATTTCTTATAATTTTTTTTTTTTTTTTTTAAATTAAGGCGTGTCTGCATCCTTGATCATTGATAGTTAAAAATTACGTTGTAAAAAAAAATTCAGTATTTCTGTTGCATGGTCACTTTCTTCGATGGTAAGGAGGTGGATAGGGAGTACAAAAATCAAAGTTTTGGAGTTAGTTATTCTTTCAGTTATTTAGTTGAAATTCCTAGATCCATTGCTTTCCTATTAAGAACCTGAGTTACTATTTGACATTCCATGTCCAATGAGTCATAATATTGAATCTGGACTAATTGTTAGAAATCTATGATTTTATTCGTCATAGTATGTTTCATTTTGTTGGATCTGACCGTTTTTGTATTTTCATCTATTGTCAGAGTAAGGTTGCAATCAATTCATGTAGAGAGAGATGACAAACTATATGTTTAATGAATCTTATAGGAACTCGGAATTATTATACGAGAGGAATTAACGAAATGCCAATAATAATGCTGAAACCCAATTTTCCCCAAAGGGCTAAGAGCTCTTGGGAGAAACCCTAAAGGTACCTTACATTTCCTGCTTTTTCGAAATTCCCTTTTGCTCTGTATTTTGCTTCTCAGTGACAGAACTCCTTTATTTATCCCAGTAATATTAATATTAAAACACAAGACACAATAATTGAATAGTGCTGCTGTAATTTTTCACATATTTTTGTAAGAATAACTAATTTCTTATACTGAAATTATTACTCGTAATTGTTAATAATAAAAAAATAAACATCACTTGTTTTTATTGAACAAAAAAATAAGTGAGCTTTGTGCTAAGCAAGATTATAATCTTAAATTTGATGGCATCCATTTTCAGTTTGACCCTGAACTAATAATAGTATCAGCAGGATATGATGCTGCAATTGGATGTCCTGAGGTATCATTTTAGTGCATTTCACGAAGTGTAAAAATGCTGTTATTTCTTCTAGAAATGAGAATGAATTTAATTTTAAGCCGGTGGTATAAGCAAAACGAGTGATTGCACATTTTTTCCACTTGACTTTTTAAAATAATATAATAATTATAACAAATAGCACCTTGTTTTTATTGGAAATGACGGCACTTTTGCACGATTACTTTGCAATGTTGTTATTATTATTATTTTTTAATGCTTAGTTCCAGCCAGAAATCGTTGTGGTTTCTGCTGGTTTCGACTCAGTAATGGGAGATGAAAAGGTAATATTTATTTTTTTCTTTTAACTTATTTTAAATAATAAATATAACAAAAAATTCTTATGTCTCATGAATTCCGTACTCCTGCTTAGGTCGTGGTTAATTTTCTCTTGGTGCGAGCAATCCGAGGAAACTTATATGGGTATTTTTGGGGCCTCTATAAGGTTTTCTTCATTTGTTATTATGTTTCCATAAAAACCAATTTATTTAAATATATGAGCTTCCGAATTGTTTCGAACAATCGGTAGACAGTGTTGAAACTATGTATTTATTGAATTATTTCCTTAATCTTTAATCTAGGTGATTAAGGTTACTTGAGAAAAAGTTGTAATATTTATGTTGCAATTGACGATCCAAGGAATTCAATAAAAATTCCACCGTTGCGGAGTTAGTAGATTAAACGGAGGGAAGGAGCATGGAAGGAATAAAAAAACAGATAAGCCGAACCATATCGAGTTCTTATAAACTATTTTCTAATGCCCTCACTTACAGTTAATGTTAGCGATAACGTCTGGAGGTGTCAAAACCGTTTTTGCCATCAAGTCTGAATTGTATGTTAGAAAGAAGAATGTATAACACCTCTAACCAAGGACGAAATTCAAAAGAAGTGCACCTACAGGGAAGGCTGTAGGTTTGAATTTTGAGGAGTTCTCTTTTGACGATACATCAATCATCAAAAACAACCATACTCCTTATTTAGTTTGTGGGTTCACTGAAGGAAACGAGCAAGGGAATAGGAAGGAATAATAAACAGGTGCCCAGAGTACACCATATAGAGCGTATTCCTTGGTTGTCTCTGGACGGGAGGATAGGAGGTCAATTTCAAATTTTGATCCTGCGAAGAAATTTGATTTTTCAAACGAAACTAATGATATAATAATTATTTTTTCTTGTTTTTTTTTGTCTCAAGTTTTACTCTTTTGATCACGATCGAATATGTTATAAGTATTGGTATGTATTGGTAATAATTCTAAACTAACGTAAAAGTTTTCGTCTTAATCAGTTTGTAGATAATGTTCAGTAAGAGATGAGGTCACATTGAATTAGTTTCGAATTATTGGGCTTCGAGAAATAAACATAAATGATTACTATCGTGAAAATAAAAATATATGTTGCATCATATCCTTGATTTCTTTTACGGGTTCTCGGCGCAGATTTTTCTTTTTTTCTTTCTTTAATACCAGTTAAGCTTCTGGGTATGAAAATGAATTTTTATATAAATAGATCATAAAGTAATGGATCGCGTAATATAATGAGAGGCTAGATATAAATAAAGAGGTCATGCCATGAAGTTTTCTTATCTCAGACCGTCCACTTGGAAGTACTTGTTTCCTATTGTATTTTTTGATATTTCGCGAATTCTCAAAACCGTATTAACTCATTTCTTTATATTAGTTGTTTTACGGCACATATAAGAATTTTGAATGAATGAGTTTCATTAAAAACGTTAACATTGCTTCCAAATATTCAGGTTTTAAATTATAAGGAGAAAATTCTATGCCGCAATGGCCAGAAGGAATGGAAATGGCAAACAAAGATACGCTTCAGTAATCTATTAATTCCGATTTGAAATTCTGCACCTTGCTATAAACATCTATCCAATCCTTTCCACATTTTCAAATCTAGATTTTAAAATTTTAAACGTTCTGCCTCAGTACATACGTTCCATAACATGCATTCCCTCTCTGTTATCCTGAAGATATCTTGTATCTTTTTTAATTGTTCAATTTCCGGTAATTCTCTAATTTATTTATAATAAAATTAATAAAATACAGATTAATAAAATTAATCAATTATTTCTTATTTGTTTTTTCGGCTAAATCTATTTGCCATTTTTATCTCTTTTCATTTTTCTTATATTTGAGATTCGTTATTTTTCTGTTACCTCTTTATTGTTCAGTATATAAATCAATTTTCAAAGCTGGTGATAACGGCCACCAATGCTTCCCGAAATGTTCAGTCATAAATAAGAAATAATATTTATTTAAAACTCTATCTGGCATTGCCGCATGGAACCTTCTTCTTCTTTAAAGTAGCCTTAAGATAAACATTGATAAAAAGCTTACCTTCAAATTGATATATTAAAAATTTTATATTTCGTATGAGATTTCTTTTTGTGATAGCTTGCTTCATTTTGTGATCATCACCTATCTTGAGGATGTCATGTTGTTCGTTTATTACGACCATCCTCACTTGTCGGGCATTCTTAATAAAAAGATAAACCTGTTTATCAAGACATTCTAAAGGTGGGGAACGCCTAAAATCGGTCCATGATCCCGGATGATGAAGCAAGCTGTTTGAAAAAATATCTGATATTTTCCAGCAATGTGTAACCAACCACAGTAATTCTTTATTTATCTAGTTCTGTACGTCGCAATTATTTCGAGAGATAATCTAGATAAAAGTATAATTGCCATAGAATCGCTGTTATATCTTGTGCTTCGCAGTGGATTTCGCTAGTAGCCCTTTCCCTCTACACATCTAACATGTAACTCATTTTTTCAATGTTTTTACTTTCTCGTACTGCAGGTAAGAGGAAGTATTGCGATCGTGTCAAATTTTCAATATAGAGTTTTCACTGGAAAAACATGTTTAGAGGTCTTCCTGAGCCCGAAAAAGTGGTTTTTATAAATTGGTGTGTGTGTGTGTGTGTGTGTGTATGTGGTTGCTCAGCATAACTCCAAAATCGCAGGTAGTTCAAAATTGCCATTAAATATCAACTAAATTTTAGTGGTAAGTACTGGGACCCGACAGTAAGGTTTTGAATGAAATCAGTCCACCGGAAGTAAAAATTTTATTGAATTTATTTTAGGTTTTTGTTGCGATTTTCTCGTAAACGGCTCTCACGATTTTCTTTAATCTTGGAAAATAATAACTTATATATTATTATTATTATTACTATTATTATTTGTCTGTGGGGAGGGACCAAACCCTACGCTATCCAAAGCCTCTGGGCCCATATAGCTACCCCAAGAAAAACAACAACAAACTGTGTCTAGAACAAATATCCAGACTTGGTCTAATCCATCTAAGATTCACTGCAGTCCGAACAAATCGGACAATAACCTTAAGCGAAAATATCCTAAGCTCTTCCATAGACATCCTGCTCCCATCAAAGGTTCTGACCTAATCTCCTCACAACCCAGACAATCTGTCATAAGATGGATGGGTGTTTCCTCCTCTGCCTCACAGACTCTACAAAATGGATCCGGCATAAGCCCTATTACGTAGAGATGTCTCCTTAAACCACAATGTCCAGTAAGGGATCCTACCAGATGCCTGAGAGAACTCCGTGAAAGATACAGCAACGTCTCACTAATAGCCCTGTCCGGACCCCCCGATGAGCATTTTGGACTGCCGACAAACAGCTGAGCTCATCCATGAATCACTGAGGATGTATGCGTGAAGCTGTCCATGATTGGAAGCCTGACAGACATGTGCAACAGCAGGCCAGGGACCAATGAAAGGGAGAGAGGCGCCTACTTTGGCAAACCTATCCACTTCCTCATTCCCGAAAATTCCCATGTGACGTGGTACCCAGACTAGAAGCACATCCTTCAGAGAAGAAAGCTCTTCCAGTCATTTAGAACATTCTAACACCAACCTGGAAGTGAAGACACATGAACTCAGCGCCTTCAGCGCAGCTTGGCTGTCCGAGCAGATACAAAAACCTTTTAAGTTAGTGTTACATACCCTCTCATCCAAGATACAACAAAGAATAGCATAAACCTCAGTCTGGAAAACTGTGGTCCATTCACCAAGAGATACTGCCAAATGATCTCCGGTCTCAAAATAGATCGCAGCTCCAGACCTACCATCCATTCTGGAACCGTCCGTGTAACACCGGAGGTAATTATCAGGTATCACCATACATTCTTCCCTAGAAAGTAACCTAACTCTGTAAGAATGCTCGAAAACAAAAGACTTCAACATTCTTTTCGAAGGAAAACCTGTAATAGGAACCTTCAAAAGCATCTCGCGATGAATGGTAGAGTGACCATATCGCTTACCCTGGCATGCCTGTTTAATTCTATAACAGGCTTTCATTGCCACAGTTTTCACCTCTACAAAGAGCAGTGGGATTCCCAATAAAGTCTCCATTGTAGCTGTTAGCGTGGTGCGTATCGCATCGGTCTAGCGGATCTTATCTCAATGCGACGCCACCACACCACAGCCGCATATAACAACCTAGGTTTAATAACCATACCATAAATCAAAAACATCATCTTGGGAGTAATCCCCCAATTATTACCTACCCGACCAAGTTAATTTACTGTCAAGAGCCACTCCAAGAAACTTCAACGATTTGCAAATCTGAACGGAAGTTCCTAATAACCTAGGAGGTTTTAATCCTACGATCTTCCTCCTATTGGTAAACAAAATCTCCTGGGTCTAGGATTAATTGAAAGACCCTTATCTTGAGGCCAATTATATACCATGTTGAGGGCACTTTGCATTAAATCCGAGATAGTAGTCAGACATCGCCCCAGCAATAAAATTACACCATCATCGGCATATGCCTGTACATAGAATCCCGATGAATTAATCCTGGTTAACAGTTCATCCATGACAGCACACCATAGCTTTGGAGGGGGGCAACCATCTTGAGGACACCTCTCCCCGCTCCCACAACCACAGTGTGCATACATATAGAGCCTGTATAACTCTACTCCTTAAATAAATACCTATCTAGTTAATTAAAACTGGTGGTATACCTGTTCGACCTAGGAATCTTCAAGAGCATCGAACGATACTCTGTCAAATGCCCCTTCAACATCAAAGAAACACCCTAAAGCATATTCCTTTGTCTCTAGAGCAGATTCTATCCTACCGACCAGACAATGCAAAGCAGTCTCTGTCGATTTTCCTACTGTATAAGCATGTTGGTTTGGATGGAGTGGATGATCCTTCAAAGGACCATCAGTAATATACCTATCCACCAACCTTTCCAAAGTTTTTAGAAGGAAAGACATAAGACTTATAGGTCTAAATGCCTTAGGGTCAGAGTAGTCACTTCTTCCTGGTTTAGGAATAAAGACCACCCTAACTTCCCTCTATAATGTTGGCACATAACCAAACATTAAACAACCTTTAAAAATCCTTAACAACACCTTCGTCAGTACAGCCCTACCATTTTGTAACTGACAGGGATAAACTCCGTCAGGTCCAGGTGACTTAATGGTGAAAAACTTGCACTGCCCAAAGCACTCTATCCACAGAAACTACCTCGTCCACGGTAGCCAGGTCACTAGGATCCAGCTTCCTCCCACCAACCGCAGACGAAGCAGTGCTGTTTATGTTTATGTTATCCGGGAAATAAAACAGCAGGAGCTGTAATGTCTCCATTTCTCAAAGTAACCAACTGACATTCCTTACTCTTACCAAGAATCCGTACCAGCCTAGATGTCTCTTGAGTCGAATTTAGATCCTCGCAAAAGGATCTCCAAGAGTTTCTCTTAGCTTCCCTTAAAGCGTATTTATACGCTTTTTTAAGACTATTGTAACTATCCCATGATTCGAAGAATCGGTTAGGACAGCCTTCCTGTGAGAGCACAACTTGTCTTCTTAGCTTTTCTAACGAAGATACCACCAGGGATTTCTACTACCACTAACCATCTTGGGAGAACAGGTCTCCTCGAATGAAGACTTAATGTGTTCATGAAGAATACCAGCCTCTCTTTCCAATTCAGTAATATCACCAAGTGCACTTGACTGGATAATCATTCTGTCTCCTAGAAGTCTAGAATAGGAATTCCAATCCGTCCTTCTGGGTACCTATAGGTAGCCATGGTGATTGGATCAATCCCAAGACTAAACCTAATAATCCTGTGATTAGAAATAGAAGCCTCCGAACTTACCCTCCAATCTCTAATCAGTTTACTAATATTCCTAGAAGCGAGTAATATCAATAACTTGTCTTCTAATCCTGGTTACAAAGTTGGGTTCAGAACACCTATTTACAACCTCCAGCTCAGTACCCATCAAGAAGTCCATGACAGCACGACCCCTAGTATTGATGTCGCTGCTGCCCCAGATAACATGATGCGCATTTGCATCACATCCTATAATTATAGGTGTGTCGCTGGACTCCGAAAACCGTACCGAATCTACTAATTCCTGAGGAGAAGGAGAGGGATGATCATAGGGGAAATATGCCAAGGCCACCACCATATCAAGACATCGGCCACCAACCCCCAGAGGAACCCTCCCCACCACCAGATCCCTAGAGCAAAACTGTCGGAACAGAACGGCGCCGACATCTCTACTAACGCAAATATATGCTCTAGGAGTGCCCTCGCCATCCGCAACAAACAACCTGCCATTGACCACACTTAAACCTCGAACCAATCCTTTATAAGCATAGGGTACTTGGATAAGTGCAAAATATGTATGCAACCTAGCAATAGAGTGGCACAAATTAGCCGTTGCATCTTTGCTATGCTGCAAGTTAACCTGAACCATTTCTACCCTGTCAATCATAGTAATAAGTCAACTAGTGGAAAAATGGAACTTCTGACATACTTGATAGACAGGCATAGTAAATAAATAAAATAAAATAATAACAATGACAAAAATAAATAAATAAGTAAAAATAAAACATATAAATATTAAATAAACATAAAAATACCTGCCTTACATACCTCTCCTTTTTCCTTTGACCACGTTTCAGAAATCACCGCAGGCGGGCAAGTCCTCCGCGGCTCCTTCTGACACGTTCTCCTCCAGAAGCAAGCCCTCTCTGGCTCTTTTTTTTTCCAGATTCCCACCCATTAGTGCATCCAGGCCCTGGTCATCCGACTCTGGATGTACGGAGGAATAACCCCCACCCCCGGTGGCCCCCTCCGCTAAGGGGACCCCGGCTGACGCATTTAAAATTAAAAACATTTATTAAATATAATTAAAAATTCATCTTCAGAGTTCTCCACCCTCCACGGAGACTCACAATTTGGGACGCTTTCAAGAAGCGCCAGAGCTACCCCAGATATATAGCGCCCAGGGATTCTAGGCCAAGGCCCACAATACCCGGGAACTCACCCATGCGTACTTTGCGCTAGCCGATTGACCAGAGCTGGGTTAGGCTCTGGCCGCCTGTTTAGCGGAGTCACGAACCAAAGTGGTATGTTGGACTGCAAGGCACGCCGAGGGAACTTGACTCCAGCTAGAACCTGCATCCTCAACCACCAGGATTTCCCTCCCCCACGACACAGGTATCCACACACGGCAAACGTGTGGGTGGCACCAGCACGTGCCACTGGCCTGTAAAAATGTAATTGTGTAGGTATACGATGTTAAGGCGTTTAGGTGTAAGTGATGCAGCGCGAACCCCCCCGACAGAGGCCCCCCCAGCAAAAGAGTTCGCTGCAAGAGATTTAGGCCGCACATAAATTATGGCGACCCGAACAGAGGGCACAAAAGTTTCTACTAACTCACACTCGAGGAGGGGCACCGCTGCATGGTTAGTCTGTAATTGTAGCTGAGGCACGTGGGAGCGCTAAGTTCCCAAATAGCCCGAAGGCTACCCTCTGCGTTCGTCCATCCTTTTAGCCATCCGCGCTACCACAAAAGTGGAGGGCAGATGTTACCAGAGCCGCGACGAAGACGCGCAGGTTAGACTTGATTGAGGTTCCGCGACAGGATATCTGACTCTAGAAACATAGGGAAGTTTACCCCATGTGAGTAATAATACTCCTCAAACCATTTGGCTCCAATAATTATATAAAGAGCTAAAACTTTTATTTGAAACATTTCCTTAGGAAAATTCATTTAAAAGGGTTTTTGGCGGAGGGGCTCTAAAGTGCTATTTTATTTATTACAAAATTCTGTCATCTACTTAATATTAATTTTCTGTTTTTTGCAACATTCTCCATAAAGACACCAACGAATTTCATTAAACTTGTTCCTTACCATACATACAGAAGCCTAACCCTTTTGTATAATTAGTCTTCCCAGAAATTCAGTTAAGGGTGTTTTGAGGGAGGGGGAGGTTATGTTTTCCTCAAAAAAGTCGCCCTATAAAGATTAGATTCTCCCATTCATGTAATGTGATGGCAATTAAACATCTAGTAAGTAGAAGAGAATTAGTCAGTTATAACTATGTAAATCGCAGTAAGAGGAAGTCGTGGAGTGTTTCATCCAGATAGTTTTATATTACTTCAAGGGAATATTTTAAAATGTACAATGAATGGAATTTCTTAGCCACTTAATCTAATTATAGGGTGAAATGGAATTAACACCGGCTGTTTATGCACATCTTCTAACACCTTTAATGGCACTGGCTAATGGAAAAGTAGCTGTAGTACTTGAGGTAATTCATTTATACTAGCATATATTGTAGCCATTTTGTAAACAAGCTCATTACACTATTGTCCAAATGTTATTTCCAGGGGGGCTATTACCCTAAATCTTTAGCCGAAGCTTCTGCAATGACTTTGAGGGCATTACTTGGTGATCCTTGCCCTGGAATTGGAAGCCTAGGGCCACCATCAAAGAGGCATGTATAATTTTAACTATGACTATTCTATGTTTTTATTATTATCTTACTTCCTTTTTGAACATTATTTTTATTTTTATGTAGCATGCAAGATTCCATATTGAACGTCATCTATTTACATAGATCTCATTGGAAAAGCCTTAGACATCAAAATCTTTACAATCCACATGAGCCACCCGAAGAGGATGATGAAGAAAGACATATGCCTTCATTGATATATCATCATACTGAGTCTACTAAACCAACCACATATCCTACGAGAAATGCCTACCCTGTTCCGTCTACCTCATTTCTTCATTATGTTTCGATAAATCTTAATAATATTATTACAAGTACGAACATACTTTTATGTATAAAGGAAACACTTTTTTAAAACACTGGAAAATGAATTATAAGATAAAAGTACCTACCCGCTTTGTATCAGTTGTGCTTGAATTTATAAATTGCAAATTTCCATTACAGGCTCCATTCATAACAAATCTTTTACTAACTTTTGCCATGTAAAGAGCAATGATTTTGGGCACTTGGCCACTAGTGTGGCCCATTTCGCAACTCTTATTGCATTCAAATACTCTTATTTCTTATAGGATAAACTTATAATTCTACTTATAAAATATGTTTGCTTATTTATTAATGATTTACATAAAAAAACTCATTTTTAATTAGGTTGTTTTTGACACTGATTTAAAAAATAGGTTAGTCAGGAAAAATGCGTCCCTTGGCTTTGTTCTGTTTATTATCTGCAACATTAATCTCCAGTCAAAAGTTATAGATTACTCATTTTTTGCCGTATTACTCATATTAATCGCTCTGTATAGTGTGATACTATTGATAGTGGTAGTTCATTAAAGACGTATCTTCTTTTAGGTCAGAGATAAATCTGCAATAATGAAAGTGTAAACAAAGTGCTCACCAATGAAAAGTGTCCACCACCATTTCTATGGCCAGCCCAGCTAAACATAATAATGTTGCAATTTTAAAGAAAATTTATTGATTAAATTGTACTAATTAGAGTAAGAGAAAGTCGTGTAAGTGTTTCACACCAGATTTTTGTTTTATCAAATTGATATTTTTATTAAATTATAATAAAATTAAAAGGATTTAGCATCTCCTCATAACAACCTTTCCACTGCGGCCAGAACCTGGCCCGGTCTGTAAATAACAAAACTTCAGGGATAGCGGGAAAATGGATCCAAAATTGATGAGAAATTTAAAAAGTGCACTTTCATAAGATTTGAGTGTTTATTTATTTATTTAGGCGTGCCAACATATAAAGTCATTGGCGCCCGGAGCCATCTCAGTGCACAGCTGGCCTCCGGACAGAGAGCTGTAGAGGCTCCTAAGAAGAGAAAATTTTAGGGTAGTTCAGCTGGACTCGAACCTGGGACCGCCACGTGGGAGTCCAGTGCGCATTGAAATGTTATTCCATAGAGGGTACTCACTCCTAAAGTCCCAATATTGTACTATTTACTATTTCATATTGAAATATTTTAAAAACAAAAACAATGGATTTATTTGTTTTTGCAAACGCCGTAAAGAAACTGGTCTGACCTCTTCCTTCTTTAAGGATCTTGACTTACATACTGTATCTAAAACAACAACACTTCTTAACACCCCATAAGATATTTGCGAGCTAAATATCCAATAACCACATTAAGTATAATGGATGGGGGCATAAGCCACATACTTTACTAATAATATTTTTCCAGGAAATAAGTAGGTAGCAATTATCCGAGGTCTCGAGCTGTAGACCTTCCAGATAGAAGAACACGCTCATAATTGCTCTAGCAAACCTGCCCTTACTTACGTTATAAACAACAATGTAATTGCAGTTTAAAGTTTAAGTCAGTGTTTCAGCTGGTATTTTATAGTCTTAGATTGAGTTTCTCCCTGACTGAGCTGTCCTATATTTAATTAACTTCTGTTTCAATTATTTTTTCAAATTTTTATTCCTTTATTTTTATAGTCCTTAACGAAATATTCAACTTTAATTGTGATGAAATAATAATATCAGGTCTTTAAATTGTTTCTTTAATAAAAAAAAATCTGGTTTGAAAAACTCACACAACTTTCTGTTACCAATGGCAGATTTTCAATTCTTATAGTATCTATATCCGTCGGCATATTTATGGAGAAAATACCTCTAACCACTGAGCTAATCCCTTCCCTCATAAAGAGTTCTTGAACACAACTGTTACCCTCGGAAATAGGCAGCTGTTTCTAATAAGACACAAACCTAACAGTTTTGAGGAAAATTGCTGATCTTTAAATTATTTTTACCACGGCAATAGGTTTTATTATTATTATTATTATTATTTTATTTTATTTGAAATTTACAACTGTAAAAGCAATGCTTCTACAACTAGTAAATATGATAACAAGTGTATAAGTGTGGGCGTTATGACCATTGATGACTCTCCATTTGACTTTAACGTACTGACCTCCTAAGACGAGGAAGTCGCGCGGCTAGCGCCGCTTCAGACGTCGAGTCGGGTCGTCAGGAAGGGATGAAGATGAGGGGTGATGAATTAGAGGATTAGAATGTTCAGAGAGACGGGAATGAAACTTTTTATAGCCAGCTGGAATTAAGTCTGTAATGAAAGGTATATTGAGATCATTGTGGATAGTTTTGTTGGAGACCAAGTGCTTTTTGTGCAGGAAGGTGTTTAATAATGAAAGAGGCTACAGATGGAGTAAATGCTTTGGGAGGTGTAGAAAGCTGTAGAGGAATAGAGAGCTCGTGCTGTATTTGGTTTGAAAAATTGGGATCAGAGATATCTGTGGAGGTGTAAATACTGAGGTTAGGAATTCCGCAAATAAATCTGCCTTTTCTTTGTCTGATTTGGCCCCGTCATATCGTCTTAATGTAGTGGAGAAGGTAATTCTTGATAAGAAAGAATTTGACTTGTCCAAAGAGATTTATTTGCAATTGTAAGGAAAGCTGTGTAGTCGTTATGTCTGTCTACTCGGTATTTTGCCAAGGCGGCTTTTAATTGTCTAGTGAGTCTGTTGTAAATTTTCTTGTGAGTTGGTATCTGGTTTGGTGCCATACAGATCTGGCCCTGCGTTTGTTTGTAATTAATGTGGTAATATAAAGAGGCAGGTTACTGTCTTAGGGAGATGTGTTTGATTTACTTGTAGTTGAGACCCAAACTGAAGTTTGTATTGCGCAAGTCAAAGAGTGGACAGCATCTCAATTTGTTCTTTAGTTTTAAGAGGTACAGTCAAGTCTAGTTTGTCTTTTAGTAGTGACTGGAACAGCTTCCAGTCAGTAAAGCCAGGAGTCAGTGTGGGACTGTGGTTAGTATGTATGGGATGTGTGTCGAGAGTTAAAAGAACCGAGATGTGGTTAGATGAAAGATCATTGACAGTGTAAATATCTGAATGTATTGATGTAGTTTGAGAAGTAATGAAAAATCAAGAATATCAGGTAGTTTTGATGGAGATATCGGCCAATATGTAGGTTGTGGAGGAGAGAGAAATGCAGTTAGTGCTGGAGAGTGCGTCAAGAAGTGTACGTCCAGAGGGTTAGCCACACGGCAATCCCAGCGTGGATGTTTTGCATTGTAGTCTCCACCAGAAATAAATTTGTTTCCAAGGGATTCGAAAAATGAAAGGAATTGCTGGCCAGAAATGATTTTGTTTGGAGGACAATATACAGAAGCAAATTTAAGAGTAAATGGTTGAGATGCCATTGATATAGTGGTGGACTGTAGGTAATCTACTAGTAGGTGGGCTACTAGGAACAGGGTAGTGGTTAAGAGAATTTTTAATGAGTATGGCTGTACCCCATGCGCTGTATCATCTGGGTGGTCAGTTCTGTATATAGTATATCTCTTATGTTGAAGTATGATCTACTTGTAAAATGAGTCTCAGTAATCAGTGCTACGTCAATTCTTCTGTCGTGTAAAAATATATTCAGTTCTTCCCTGAGAGAAGTCAAGCCATTAGCATTCCAGAGGAGGATGGCAAGAAAGCGCTGGGTAGGATGATTCATCGTGTGAGTTTAAGAAGGAGTTCAGTGACTAATGTTGTAAGGAGAGTTAGAAGGGGGTTCATGAGAGATTTGAACTCATTGATGAAGGATGATAGAAGTGAAGTATTGTCAATGGCAGAAGGAGGAGCAGGTATGAATATATTCTGGATCGGCAGCGCACTCGCCACTCGGGCGTAGGAGGCAGTGTAGCCTATTTGTTGTGGTGGCTGCTGCTGCTATTGTTGTTGTTGTTGTTGTGGTGGTGGTGGTGGCTGCTGATACTGATGTTGGTGTTGTGATGCTTGTTGTTGTTGTGGTAGACTTGGGTAAGTTACTTTCTAGGAGGTGAAGATGGAGGTGATGGTGGTAACGGACCCTTATGGTCTCTTGCCTTGTGTGTCCGGCACCCCTTATAACTAGCAGAATGCGGGCCAAAGCACAATGCTCACGTTGCTGTGGTATCTCTAGGCTTGGAGCAGGAAGTTGTAGGATGGTCGCCGGCCCATTTCACACATTTGGGTGCGTGAAAGCAGTAACCCCTTAGGTGCACTAGTTGTTGGCATCTTTTGCACTGAACTATTGCTGGATTTTTATGTGGTTCTTCTACTTTGATCTGGGCGTACAGTAATTTTGTAAGTTTAAAAATGTCTTGGTTGTTGGGTTGAGGTTCCAAATCTATGAAAAATAAAGGTAATGGTGTTTTATGTGTAGGGTGTAGAACTCTGGAGACTGCTCTTACGCGGAACCCTTTTTTTTTTTATTTATTCTCTTATTTCATCAACCGGTGTACTTAGATGTAAGTGGCATATGGCTACTCGGTAGGCTTTCTCTTCCTTAAGCTGGTATGTATGGACGTCTGCAGCTTTTTCACGTAAATATTTAATAGTGGTTCTATATGAATCTCCAGATGTTGTGTTTACTTTAGTGTCTGCTGTTCGAGATTTACTAGAAAAAGAATTCGGTACCATATCATCTGCAAACGTACTAGTGGTAGGAGTGCTACTTTGTGTTGTTATTGTAATGTGATTGCTTTGTCAGGTGAACTAGTCGGTCTTTTCAATTTTTGTGAAAAGATGCAACTCTCACTTATCTTCGTCGGTTGCGGAAATACCTCCGTCTGTCTCAGTGTCACATATATATATATATATATCTATATTCTAACCTATATATATATATATATATATATAAATGAATAATTCAAGTTTTTGAACAAATTAGAAAAAAAAAAAGTGTCCAGCTTCACAGCATTATGTTGTAAATGTATTGCACTTTCTAGTAAGAATTAAAGGAAATAGTAAGCTTACTTTTTTCCTTGATTTATCACACACCCTGGAGTTTACAAGTTAACACAGTTAAATTACTTAAATGATTATCACGCTAGATAAATTGAGCACTGGGGGTCTATAACCGGCAACATTTGCGTCAAAAAGTCACTAATTCTTTAATAAAT
This sequence comes from Triatoma infestans, assembly GCA_011037195.1. Classification (NCBI taxonomy): domain Eukaryota; kingdom Metazoa; phylum Arthropoda; class Insecta; order Hemiptera; family Reduviidae; genus Triatoma; species Triatoma infestans. The sequence goes on along the minus strand of JAAEAF010001551.1, from coordinate 174,729 downwards.
AGTTATTTAAGTCAGCACAAAAAAAAATTAAATAATCGCTGTTTTCAGGTACAAAATTATTGAAACCAGAACATAAAGTATGTTTAGTTTATGATACAAAAATGATGGATCATAAAAATTACGAAGATAAGTGAGTATCATTAAGAAACTAAAATGATAAACATTTTAAGAAAAATAATAATAACGTTAATATTACTAAAGAAGTTATAAATATTTAATTTTTTTAAGAAATCATTTAGAACAACCAGCAAGAATTTCATCAATTTACAAAATGCTTGAAGATTTTGGAATATTGAAACGTTTACATATTTTAAAGGTAAATTTTGATTTTATAAATATTGATAATTCCCATTAAACTTAATATTATTGCCTTTTTAATCTTCTTCTTCTTCTTGAATGGCACTACAATCCTTAGATGATCTTGGCCTCCTTAATATCCTTTACCCACTTAGCCCTATAGTACTAGCCTTCGCCATCTCCTAACTCCCATCATTCTCAAATCTGTCTCTACATTATCCAACCAGCGCATCCTCGGTCTTCCTTTCATTCTTTTACTTCCCATATGGATGTAAAACAGCTTTTTGGGGATTCTCTCATTTCTATCATCTCCAACTGTCAGAGCCATCTCCCTGAGCCTTCCTTTCTTTATAGTACTAACCAGATCTTGATTCTTAAACAGGTCCCGTAATTCTTGGTTGGTCTTTATCCTCCAAAGTTCCCCATCTTTTATTGGCCTGAATAAAAATTCTTAAAATTTTTCTTTCCCAAATTTTTAAAAGACATTCGTCATCTTTTTGAAGCGACCACAAGCCTCGATTGCCAGCTATAATTATGACTTTAACTTCCTCCCATCGTTATTTATATCGGTGATGATTGCTCCTAGATATTAAAAACGGCTAACAGCCTCAAAACTATGTGACTCCAGGGCAACCATTTGCATGCCAAGTTTATTCACTGTTTTTCCAAATTCTTCTAAAACTCGGGCTAAGGTGCTAAGATTCTTGCAAATACGATGTCTTGAGACATCATCTGCGTAAGCTAATTGCCGGCTTAACCTGTTGTAAATTGTATCATTTGGAAGCTCTTGCTACGGCTCTCGCTATCTTCTCCAACACCAGGTTAAATAAAAGTGGGGATAATGGGTCTCCTTGCTTAGCCCATGGAGATAGGAAGTAATTCCCTCTTGATCCCGGATCTTTATAGACGCTTTCGAATGCCTTAAGGCAGTGGCGGCTCGTGACTTGGATATGTGGGGGTTCAACTTTTTTTTTTAAATACTTACATTACCTATCATAATTAGTAGCTTGGCTAGTTAAAAATCACGAAGTAAGCCAGGAGCCAGGTAAAAACTTGCATCCCTCTCCTACAATTAAATATGTTAAATTAAGAATAAATCTATTAGCTCAGTGGATAGTGCATTGGACTCCCACGCGGAGGACTCGGGTTCGAGTCCACTGAGCTGCCCTTAGGTTTTTCTTCCTAGGAGCCCTTACAGCACACTGTCCAGTGATGGGCAGAGTTGTCTGTAACACCATCCGGAGGCCGGCAGTGCATTGAGAAGGCTCGGGCGCCAATGACCATAGATGTTGGCACACCTTAAATTAAAAAAAACAACAATAAATCTGTCACTTTGCACCCAGAGAAGAACTGTGAAAAAAGACTTGTACCGTTTGAGTTCGAAAATTAAGTGGTTAACTCAACGGAAATTTTTATTATCTAAATAAAGTGTTTCGGTTCAAAGGAAATGTCAATGAGTTGGCATCTATTCTTTGCTAGGTCATTTATCAACAAGTGATGTTTTAAGTACCAATATCAACATCAAATTTTTATAAATATAAATATAATTTCTAACAATCCACACACTGGCACAGGCAGGCACATCACACAAAATCTGGTGTGAAACACACAACTTTCTCTTACTCAGTTCTCAAAATTATAATTGACAAATTTTGTAGTTGGTGTACCAAATTTAATGAAATTCTTCGAAAACTGAAGAAAATGTTCAGTAAAAGCGCACTTCCGGTTTACTATTTTCTTGAAACTCAGAATTTTGGCCATCTATTTATTTCTAATTAATTTTTTTTGGATGATAGAATTGTATAATCAAATATGAGAGCACTTTAGAGAATAATATAACCCCATCCCTCCCCTAAAAGTGCCCTTAAATGAATTTTACCAGACAAATGTTTCAAATAAAAGTTATAGATCTTTGTATGTTTAGTTTATGTAAGAAGATTCAAGAAAATTATCGGAGCAATTTTTGAGAAAATGGCGAAAAAGTGAAAAAATCATTTAGTAAAGTGGTAAAGTAAACGTACTTCCGGTTATCCGATTTTTTTCAAACTCGGAATTTCAGCAACATATTATATTCTTATTAACATTATTTAGATGACAGAATTGTATAGCGAAGCGAAATAGAACTTTAGATTGAAACCTAACCCAACCCCTCCTTCAAAACTGCCTTTAAATGAATTTTTCCGGAGAAATGTTTCAAATAGAAGTTGTAGATCTTTGTATGTATAGTTCATATTCCAAATTTCAAGAAAATCGTCGGAGCCATTTTTGAGAAAATTGCAAAAAAGTGAAATATCAACTAGTAAAGTGGTACTTCCGGTTGAGGAATATCGACAGATAACGTAGGGTCAGATCTCATGGTGATACCTAAACGGAATATTAAGTTTCAACTTTCTACGGTTTTTCGTTTTTGAGCTATGGTGTTCACATACATACGTATATGGTGCACACACACACACACACGCACACAGAGAACATTTGCTAAAAACTTTTTTAACTCCGGGTAAGATCGGGTAAGTTCGTTCGTAGATCGTAAGTAATGTTCATCGCGCTTGTAACCCCTACTCTTTTTGAAAAAAGTTAATAATACACTTTTCTATACTAACACAAAGAAATTTTTTATATATATATATATACACTAAATTCTCCAGCGCGACTCCCAACTGTGAACCCCCAACTTCTACTTTTTTATACATCTCCTGATATACATGCAATTCACTAAGTGTACAATTCATTGTACTAACATATTAAAGGAGCTCCTATACTGATATACGTTCCTATTCTTTAATGTGATGGATGCAAGAAACATATAAATATATTAAATTTTAAATAAATCTAAATTATCAAAATATGTGACATACTCTTGCAAAAGGACAGCCCAGGTATACAAGTCCAGTTACTCGTACGGTTCAAGAACAATTATGGCTATTGTACTACCCCTTCTTCTCACAGGGGAGGAATTAACAAACAAAGAGAAGAGATATTTTAAGACAGACTCGTTCTAGCTACCAAGTTGAAAACATCAGAGCCAGTATCAAGTTTAAAGAGTTTATTCCAATTAATATTTAAGCATATTGTGATCATCTAAAGTAACTTAATTTCTCTTAGAGAATATATCTTTTGAACAACAGTGTGACTTCTTTATTATTGCTAACACTTCATTCTCTTTTAAACTACATACTTACAAGCCCTTCATACAAATCCGCTCGTGCTACACAACCAGCTAACCACATATACAACATCACACCAATACATTACATTATAATGTCTGATTCTCCGATTTTTCTACTGATTTTTTTTATTAATATAGATCAGGCCAATATATACAATTTTTACTGTGACTTATGTCCTAACTAATACAAAAATGAAAATATTTTTTTGAAATTGAAATATGAAAGAAAATAAAATCAAATAAGAAAATTTTACTACTTTTTTTATTTAATTTTTTTTCTCAAATAGCTGGGGGTTCAGTCGCGCAATCGCGAATACCAGTAGCCGCCTTTGCCTTAGGGTTAGCCAGGTCAACCTTACTACTTTTTTGGGAAAGCTAATTCTTGCATCCTGCAAATCACTTCTTTGCATATACGTTGGATTTAACAGTTTCTGGAAGTGCCGGGACCATCTATCGACTATTCTTTGTTTTTCTCCTAACAGCATTCCATTTTCATCGTAACAAAAATTAGTAATCGGATTGAAACCTGTCCTTAATTTCCTTTATCCCTTCATAGAATTTCCTAGTACGATGCCCTTTAAAATTTTCCTGTAATTCTAATAACTTATTTTTTTTTTCTCGTTCTCTCCTTTATTTTTCCGACAAAGTTTCTCAAACCTGAGTCTCGTAGCTTTATACAATTCCCCACTCGCTTAGTTTTCTTCTCAACATCAATATTCTGGCATTGTTCCTTTTTTCTGCCACTGCATTTCATTCCTCATCATACCATTCATTACTTACTTATTTTGTTTCTCTCATTGTTCCAATGACTTCCATAGCCGCATTCTTAATTACTTTTGTATTCTATCCCATCTTTGTTCGATAGCTATTTTCCCCTTGCTTTCTTTGTCGAGATTTTCTTTTATTTTGTAATTATTATTTTTTAACGAGTGGCCCCGTGCCACTCGTTAAACTGATACTGTTATAAAAGCGTTTTTCAACTCGTCTGAATCGTATTTTTCTTTTTTTTTTACTGTCACGTTCTGTTTGTCTGACAGTACAGCGATTCACTTCTAATTGAGATTAATATCTGCGAGTGGTTCTCCTGCGTCCGCGTCCCCTGTGTGGACTCGAATCTTATATCAGATTCTAAGTTTAGTGCCGAATCGTTCATGAATTTGACTGTGATAATCTATCTGTTATCTATTTATTGTTGTTATTAGTTATTTTAATCTTGTTACCGTTGACATTTTAACCATTTTAATCTCTCAACCTTATTTTTTATAATTTTGTAATTTTACTGTTATTCAAGTAATTGCTTTTAATTTTATTACTTTTAACTTCTTACTGTCATTTAATATTTAAACGGACAGCAAATATTCTAGTGCTGCACATATTTGCTCGCGCTAAAGATGTCTACTACAAATAATAATAAAGACTTTTATATAGGACAAACAGTATGTGTCCTAAGATCAGATGGCGGTCCTTTACAAAAGGCAGTTATTAGATCAATTATGTCGTCAGCTGACGCTACCAAGAAAGAAATAGAGAAAGTAGTGACAGTGGAATGGGCTGAGGATTCTGGTATTGTGAAAGGGAAAATGGTATCTATAAATAACGTTTTTCCACGTTTACCGGAAACAGATAAATTCACCACGGCCGTTGATCCTAGTGCGTCGAAAACGGTCACTGATAAGAACCTTCCGGATTCCAGTAAAAAGGAACTTGAAGACTCTGGAGCGTATGAGGGCCAGAAGGTATGCCCTATCTGTCAGCAGGGCTTCAAAAACGATAGAGGGCTCAGCACCCATATTGGAAAAAGGCATCCTAAGGAAGCCAATGACAAAAAACTAAGATCTATATTAAAGAGTCAACCAACTGACGACGGGCAATCCTCCAAGGGTGAAATAAAGCAAGATTTGGATAAGTGGTTTAAAACATTCAAGGATCTTCTAAAGTCCCCTCTGAAAGAAAAGGAATTTGATTCCGCTATGCGACAGTTCCTCCTCTTTCTCAAAGAGGCAAATAAAGAACTTCCGGTCCCAAACACCCAGCTTCACGTTTTTATCAGATGCGAAGGAAGAAGTAACTTGAAATGAAGAGTAAGGGAATAAAAGCTGCCTCAAATCCACAAAGATCGTATAAGGCAGCCCGGGAGAGAAGGCGTGAGCAGTATCTCTATTGAACTTGCTCAATATAACTGCTACAATCGTAGGAAAAAAATAGCACAAGACATAACGAATGAAGACGCACCGAAACAGTGCCAGCTTAATATTAGGGAGGTAGAGATGCATTTCAAGTCACTCCTTGGAACCAAAAACGTCAGTCGAAGGGAAGGGTACTCTACATCAAAAACCAACCCCAACATAATAACAATAGACTTGAAAGTTGTACATAGAGCTATTAAATCTATTTCATTGGATTCGTCTCCGGGCCCTGATGGGGTACTTATCCGCACCATTAAATCCCTCGGAATAGCTCACATTATTAAATCAATTACCGAATTGATTTTGAAATTCTCATACGTCCCAGAAATCCTCAGGGAGGGTCGTTCAGTTTTGATTTATAAGGGAAAAGGATCGCCTGATGATATCTTATCATGGAGGCCCATTACTATCTATCCCATGGTTCGGAGAGTAATAGAGAAGGTCATGGACCATGAGCTACGTAAGCAGGTAACATTCCACTCCTGCCAGAGGGATTTTGTGATGGGTTTGCCGGGTTGTCATGTGAATGCGCGCCTAATAGACGCGGTGCTTAAGAAAGCTAGAGAGAATGGTGACGATGCAGTCGACGTGACTGGCGCATTTGACAACGTTGGACACGAGCACGTCGTCGAGTCTCTCACAACTAGGGGTGTTTCGTCCGACCTGAGGAGAGCCATAGAGGGATTCCTATGCTATAATAAGGTGAGATTTAACATAGGAGTGAACAAAACAGAATCAATTGGGGTGCAGAGAGGTGTTCCACAAGGTGGGCCGCTCTCGCCTACACTTTTCAACCTGGCAATCGATCATTTATACGAGGACGTATGTGATCCCAAATTTGCTAACGAATTTGGATACAAATTGAGCGATGATCAGGACGGGTTAATATTAACGGGGGACGATCAGGCCGTAACCGCCAACAGTGTAAAGGCCGCTGAGAGAATAATTGACTGTGTTCAGAAGATATTCAGGGAAATCGGGCTGTCAATCAACCCCAAGAAGAGCATCTCAGTAGTCCTGAAGAAGGGCATATTGGAGAAGTCAAGATTACATTTGGAGAGCGGAGAATCGATTGAATCAATAGATGAAGGATTTGCGATGACGTACCTGGGGTAGGTTCTCGGGCGAACTGGAGTTCAACGATAGTGCTATAACCAGGTTGTCCCGCAACCTTAATAGATTGGTAGGCGACTAGCCTCCTCAAATCCGATCAAAAGCTTAATATTGTAAACCAATACGTTTTTCCGGCACTTACATACCCGCTGCAATGCGCGCCTTTAATTAAACTCAGTCCGACACTCCTTGAAAGTATAGACGTCATTATTCGCAGAAGCGTGAAGGCTATAATTGGGATCCCAGCAAGCACTACGTCTGCCATGTTATATGCCCCCAGACGTTTTCGGGGCTTAGGTTTATTCAGATGTCAGTGGGAAGCACCACTTCAGCACTGGTCTATTGCCCAAAGACTAAATAGAGTTGAAGACGGGAAGTTCCAATCAGTATTTGATTATGAAACGGAAACATCGGAGTGTGCTGGACGTCTAGGTCTAGAAGTTGTCGGCATGGAAGACACATACAACATCAAGAAGGTCAGGCAATCCCTGCGAGAAAAATCTTTTGAAGATTGGAGTAAATGCAGATGGCAGGGTATAGGTGTGATTCATTTCAAGGATAATCCCAAAGGAAACCAATTCATATGCAATAGGAAAATTCTCTCTGGATCAGAGTGGACTAATGCGATGAAGCAAGTCCCCCTTCGGGCGGTTCCGGGGGTCGGCGGTCAGGTGGGAGGTGTTGGATCCCACTGTCGCAAATGCGGTAGTAAGTATGAAACCCCAGCCCATGTATTGGGAAATTGTTTCAACAACATGTCCCTTGTCACCCGCCGTCACCATAACGTGAAGAAGCGGATAGCAGAAATATTAAGCAATAAGGGGTATACTTGCTTCGACGAAGTTCACTGCCTAGATCCAGCAGGTACTAATCGTTTTGCTGATATTGTGGCGTTCAAGAACGGTGGAAAAGAGGCCCTTGTCATTGATCGTACCCTCCGCTTTAAATCCAATGATCCAGAACAGGGAAATAAAGTTGATTCAGAGAAGAGGGACATATATGAAAAATGTATCCCTCACTTGCAGGAAAAATACCGGGAAAGGTTTGGAGAACGTCAGTTCCAAGTGAAGGGACTCTGGTTTGGGAGTAGAGGTGTAATACCTAAGACCACGAGTGAATTTTTTGACAGTTTAGGAATTGGCCAAGACTTCCTGTGGGAGATTGCTGAGACAATCATACTGGATTCTCTCGGTATAATCCACCACCACGTGTATGGGACATGACCAGCAACGATTAATTAATTGACTTACACAGTCATTTAACTTTAGTCTGTGTATATATAGCTCCTGTAGTCCTCTGTTAGGTGTTGCATTTGTTCCGGTATGAAGTTATATATAGTAAATACCTACGTATTATTCCTGTGCAACTATTGTTCTCTGAATTGATTGGTATGCTGTGTCTCAGCAACTCAATATAATTGAGCAGCCACACTTATTTTAATTATTGAAATTAAGTGCTTTTTCTCCCTTTCCTCTTTCAAAGCTTCCACCCACTATTTGGCTTGCTTATCCATGTTTCCTCTTTCTGCAGCTACTATCCTTTGTCGGTATCTTCCCTAACCAAAAAGTGATCGCTTCCACATTCTGCTCCCATTTAAGATCTTACATGTCTGGTTTTAATAATGAAGTAGTCTATTTGGTTTTTTGTAGCACTGTTCGATGAAGTCCAGGTTATTTTATGAATCTCTTTGTGCTGAAAATAACTACTAACAACAAGCATTCCTTTGCTTGCTGCAAAATCAACGGTCCTTCAGCCATTATTATCTGATGTCTTTTTAATGTGTAAATTTAATATTTTCAGAGTCGTCATTGTACTACTGAAGAACTTCAGTATGCACATAACAAGTTACATATAATGGAAATGTCCTCATTAAATAAAATGAATGTAAAACAGTTGATTGAGAAAAAGGATATCTATCATTCTGTATATTTTCATCAAGATACATTTAAAGCTGCTTGCCTTGCTGCTGGCTGCCTGTTGGAAGTATGTTTGTTTATAATAATAATAATAATAATTAAAAAAACAAAAATTAAAACCATTTTCTTGTTTTATCTATTTTTAAAAATTAGTTTAATTTCTATTTGGAGTGCTTGCAATTTTCTATTCAGAATGTTAAAGAATTGTATTTATTTTATTTTTACTCTAACTTTTTTTAAAATAGAGAAAATTTGATTGAAAGGTAAGTCAGCTAATTTTGAGGGGCTTTTCCTGTGCTCAGATTGGTAACATTTAATTGTAGTATTTATCAGATGAACAATCTGACATTAAATGATGTTATAAGAAGAAATATTGCACTCGTGTAAAATTGCAAAATTCTGGAAATTGCGTTTTCATCGGAAATAAATGTTTTCTAGACCGCTGAAAAGAAAACATTAACTCATAAATTGCACTAATACAAAAATTTAATATGGCCTTGAGAAAACCAGAAAATCAGACTCGATAGTTTCTATCAAGATACATCAATGTGAAGTTGTTTTCTTCTCGCTTTTTCTCACATTTCTCGAAAACGACTCATAACGATTACTTTAAACTTTTGAATATATATGTGTATGGCTGTCAAACACATGGTTAGCACTTTTATTTGAAATGTTTTTCCATGAAAATTGAATTTTTGATGAATAGGAAAGGAGCTATGGTATTAGGTTTCCTTCAGAACAGCCATTTTTAATGCCATGTACCGATATACATCTAGTAGTGTTAAGGTCAGTGGCGATCGTATTACTTACTGTAAACATGAGTCAGCGGAATTATATGATTCGACGATCCTTGAGAAGAAAGAAGTTATTTTTTGACAAGAACCTTTTCTGTACTATTGCGTTTGTTTATTAAACATTAAAAATGATAATACTAGAAAGATTAGAGTTTGTTATTTCGTGATAGTATCTATCTCTAAGGAATCTGACGCGAAATAAAATCGAAAAAAATGTCTTTGCTTTATACTATATATAAAAAAACAAAAAAACCTATGGCGCAACAGCCCATGAAGGGCCAGGCTTGCCAGACGGCGATTTGAATAGGGGGGCTTGTAATAAGCACGCCGCTTAGTTCCGGCCTTCGCTACCTAGGGCGCTACTAACTGTAGCTTCCCACATTTATCACGATGCTGGGTCAACTCCGATTTTGCCCTTACGGGAATCGAACCCTGATATAGTGATATACGAAAGGCGAGTGCGCTAGCCACTAGCCCAACGCGTGAGGACAAAACTTTATTTGAATTTCAGAAAAGATTGATTTTAGGGGTTTATTTTCAGATGTTAAATTTCCTTCTAAAGTTTTAATATTTCCTTCAATATATTTTCTGGTTCCACCACTCATTAGAGAAATTTACTTCGATTTGAAGAAAATTGGACTAATTTTGAAATTGTTAATGCACTAATTGAAAATCGTGTATTTACTATTCTATATTTATTTCTGACATTCCTCAAACGTCAATGGCCTGATTTTTAAACTAAAGGTCAAAAAGAGACAAGTTAATAAAGTAATACTATTGATGGTAAACCTTAAAATAAAGTCTCATATAAAAACTTGATCATAATTTTTCAAAAAAAGTTACCAGCTGACTCAATTAGGCTTATGATTATTTATTTTCTCATTTAAACATCCAAAATATCAGTTTCCACCCTTTCTTTTTAATGAATTATATATTCAATTCCAGCAATGATGGGAAGAAACTCGGTCAATACTTCTCTAGCTTTATTAAATAAGCCTACAGAGGTTAAGCATTTAAACATATTAGATTTTAATTAATTAAACATTTAAAAAAGTCATAATTAGGGCAACAAGAATTGATGAACTAATTAAATTCAAAATCTGGATGTGAATTATCCAGTATTATCCAGTTTATTTCAACTTAAAATTATCTTGTTTCTGCAGCTGGAAGTCTCAGTAATAAAAAGAGGATTGAAGAGCCTTTTTTCAAAAGAGTTTTGCAAGTAACTGATCAGCTTGTTCTTTTCGTCTTTCATTTTTATTCTGCATTTAATTTTATAATTGTTACATTGTGAAGGTAGTGGACAGCGTAATGAAAGGTGAAAGTGCCAGTGGTGTAGCAGTAGTTAGACCTCCGGGACATCATGCAGATATTGATGATCCTTGCGGTTTCTGCATATTCAATTCAGTTTCTATTGCAGCCAGACATGCTATAAAGCAGTATGGACTGCAAAGGTGATTAATAAATAAATTATAAAAAAAAATGAAAATATTAAATTACTATCGTCACTATAAATTTCTTGTAGTTACTATCCTTTTTCATCCTTTTAGGGTGCTTATAGTAGACTGGGACATTCACCATGGTAATGGCACACAAGAGATTTTCTTTGAAGATTCAAATGTCTTATATATGTCAATACATAGATTTGATAGAGGTGAATTCTTTCCGCACACTGGGGATGGTGCGGCTACACTAGTTGGCAGGGGTCAAGGAGAAGGTTTTACAGTAAACATTCCATGGAATAAGGTATAGTTTTGATGTTAGTTATTAGTTAAGCGTAAAAAAATTCTTAAAAATTGAAAAGAGCAGATAAATGCTTGTTGCAAAAATTAAAGATTATTATGTTTTAGGGCAATATGGGAAATGCAGAATATGTAGCTGCATTTTGTCAAGTAATTCTTCCTATAGCGTACCAGTATGATCCAGAATTAGTTCTTGTTTCCGCAGGTTTTGATGCTGCTATAGGGGATCCTCTAGGAGGTAATAGATTTAAAGATCAAACGTGATAAACTCCTCAAAGCATTATTTTAAGCTTCTGAGAGAAAAAAGAATTTTTAGCGAAAACTATTATCAAAAAATAAAAGAAAATGTATGTAAATATTTTGATGTCAATTGATCTTTAATGCAAGAGGCTTTCGTTGCTAATTTTATATTTAATTTGATTTTGGCGGGACATTTTTTTGGAATAATAGTGATAGGTTTGAAACCATATAACATATGGTATAACCTCCACAATAGCGTTGCTTGTTCTTTGAGTGCAATGGAGTTTAAATTAGTGGCATTCGGAAATTGAGAGTTTGTGTTAAGTTTAAGAAAAGTTACTTAACAAGGTATACTTACTATAAGAAATTTTTCAATAATCAATATAGATCATTTCAATTTTTTTTATATAATTACGTTTTGTGAAATGTTTTAATTCAACAAAACTTGCAATTTCTGATACATGTGGAATGTGACCCTTAAATAAACATTTTGGTTTTTTTAAAGCTAATAATAGTTTTGCATATTTATTAATTAGTTTTATTGAAATGTTTATATAATTAATTCACTTTTTTAATACACTCTTTATTTTTATAGAAATTTAGATAGATTATTGCTTTTACTTTATAGAATTAAACATTTATAAAAGTGTAAATAAGAACCCTTTCAAAAACCTTATTTGATTTAGTTAAAGAAGATTTATTATCTAAGATTTATTTGAATAGTCGTTATAGGACTAACAAATGATGACGAATTTGGGGTTTTTGCGAATTTAGCTAAATGTAATTTCTTTCAATGATACTAACAAATATTTTATAGTCATATATTTTAATTTTCTGTTTTTTTTTAAATTTAAGGCGCCTCAACATCATTGGCACCCGGACCTTTTTCATAGTACAGCCGGCTTCCGGACAGTGTTTTCTCATTACAGATAACTGTTAACACTTTATTCTACACTGGGTATACACTGCTCATTACCGGATCAGCTTTAGAGGCTTCTAGGAATAGAAAATCCAAAGGCAGCACTACGCTGGACTCAAACCCGAGACCTCCGCGTTGCTAGTCCAACGTGCAAACACTGAGCTAGGGGAGGGATTAGCTAAGTGGTTAGCGCGTTGGACTCCCACGCGGAGGTCCCGGGTTCGAGTCCAGTGCTACCCTTAGATTTTTTCTCCCTAGTAGCCTCTACAGCTCCCTGTTCGGTGATGGACAGTGTTGTCTGTAGCGAGAGAACACTGTTCGGAAGCCGGCAGTGCACTGAGAAGGCTCCGGGCGCTAATGACCATAGATGTCGAAGCGCCTTAAATAAATAAAAAACACTGAGCTAATCCCTTCCCTTCTTTTATTATTATTTTTTTCAGGTTGCAAAGTTTCCCCTGAAGCATTCGGTCATATGACATCTTGGTTGTCACCATTAGCTAACGGTAGACTTGTACTTTCACTTGAAGGGGGATACAACATAAATTCCATATCTTATTCTATGGCCATGTGCACTAAAGCATTGTTGGGTGATCCTCTTCCTAGACTGGCCGACGGGCTGGCTCCTTGTCCATCGGCGATAGAATCCATCTCAGAAACAGTTACTGCCCATCGGAATTATTGGACCACGCTTCAGTCTAGAAACAAACTTCTTCCGGCTGAGAATGTGTTAGATGAAGAGACACAGAGAAACATATCCAATATGTCATCTACATCCTCTTCTTCATCACAATCTGTTCAAATTAGCAGTTTTGGTCAAAAAAACGAATTAAATGATATGTGTAATTTACAACTTTTAAAAGAATTAACACTTACTGAAGCGCATAATGGTGCTCCGGTGGATTCTGATGAAAATAAGGGTAATAATGGAAGAAAAGAACAGACACCTACACCCCAGGCGAGCACCAGTAGTATTAGTGTCGGAGAGGCAACTGGACAGAATAATAGACCAACACTCAGAGAGTTTTTGTCAGATAATCTCCAAGTATGTATTAATTAATAAAAATTACCCACTCTCTATTTATATGTCGGTTCGCAATAGTTACTCTTTGTGTATGTATATAGGCTTTGGTAAATGAAGAAATGTACGCAATAGTACCTTTGAAGACCTGCCCACATTTGCCTTTAATCCAGCCGGTACCAGAAACTGGAATCGATGTCAAAGCTTCATGTTCTGTTTGTACGGATACAAAGGAAAATTGGATATGCCTAATCTGTTATACGGTATGTTTGTTCTCTTTCACATCTTTTTTTATTGCTTGAGAAAATTGTGTTTCTAGTAACTGCTTAAAATTATCTTCCAACATTTCTTCTTCTTTTTTTATAGGTACAATGCGGTAGATATATAAATGAACACATGTTGTTACATAGTGCGGATTCAGGTCATCCACTTACCCTAAGCTTCTCTGATCTCTCGGTTTGGTGTTATTCCTGTCAAGCATATGTAGATAACCAAGTAAGTAGATATGAAATAATTAGTTTCTCTTCTGTATTATAGTTTATTGTAAATAATATTCAGAGAGGAACATCTACCACTTTGCAATCAATTTCAATGAGTTTCATGTATGTTTTTGGTCAAACAACTCAAAAAATAAAGAATCGCCGACAATGCAAACTTGGTATTCCATTTAGAAAATTGTTCAGAATTTCATAGGGAGAACGAAAAAATCATATTTGTGGAGATATGTCATAAAAGAGGGCATTCAAGTAAGGAGACATAACAATCTTTAATGTGGTGTACTAAATGAAAGTCAAATTTCCTATACATTGGAAATCAGAACACTTTTGATTCGGGAGTAACTTTCAGATTTTTTGACCCAGTCCCTGAAATGTGAAATCTTACTGAACATGGTTTTCCACAATGCAGTAAGTGGAAATAGGTTATTTATAATGAAAAAGTTATCCAAAAACAAAAATCATAGGAAATTCAAACTTGTTCATATTCTGAATATACAACACGAAGGTTTCAGTCATAAGCGTTTTAACCACAAGTTTATTCGTTGAATAGGTTTTTCAGTGATGACTTTTAAGATAATATAACTACGCCTCGCTTAACTTTGTGGTTAGTTAGATGTCAGAGATTTCGTTTCACATGAGAACTCATTCAAACGTTATTGACACGGCAAACTGAAAGACCCCGGGTTAAGAAAACCACGGCTTCTTAGCGTCCCCTCATTATGATTCTCAATTAAAATCAGTATCTGTACTCGGGCGCCAAGGATTTGGTTTTAGTTAAATTTACATATTTATTAGGCTTATTGTATATCTTAACGATGTATTTTAATTTGTACATCATATTTACATTTATATCAAACATATTTCTGAGAAAATGTTATATTCAAAATAAATGCAAATATTCTGTATTTTAGGCGCTTTACCAAGCCAAAAATGCAGCTCATCTATCAAAATTTGGCACGGAACTAGTTTGGAGTTATGATGTACAAGTTGATCTTCATTGACAACTTTAATTTCATAAAATTGTATTAGAAAGATAAATATCGATGTTCGGTCCACATTTTACTTTTCTGTTACAGCTTGTAATAAAGAGAAAATTTATTACTGTTTTTTTATTACTTTGTTTTCTTTTTTGTTTCTTTTCTTTTATTTATTTCTTATTGAAAAAAAAAGAAGAGTTTATAATGCGTTTAATTTATTAAATGTACTTAATCATATTAGTTATATTTTCGAAGAATGTTGCAATTGCTCAACATTTCGCGATAATGAATAATAAATTCAAAGTTAATATTTGTACAACCAAAGTCCCAAGATTCTGTTTATTTATTTTTACTAATACTGATAGTTTTCAAAAGTATAAGGTTTATTTCTTGTTTTGTTTCCAGTTTTTGGTTTTGTTTTTTAATTTATTTTGGCACAAAAAAGTGTCCATAGATAAATGGAATATGTGATTGTATATTTTGTACATATAAAAATAATGTAAAATAAAATGCAATAAAATTAAACCATTCAATTCTGTAAACAATATACCGAAATAACACATTTTTCTGGCTCACATGAAAATTTGTTTATGTTCGTCACCAGAAAAATGTTGTAATTTGGTTTTTGGTTATTAATTTTGTAATAGTGCCTGTTAGTATAGATTTAATTTTTCTAAGAAAAAAAAATGTATTTGTTTTAATTTTTACTTTTTCTCAGAACATTTTCTATAATAAAAAGAAATTTGTGATATTTTTACGTAATCTAACGTGAAAATAAATCTTTCAGTGGCAGTTACCATGTTAACATTCTTAAATATTTTAACTTGACTGTAAAAAAGAAAAGAAATGTTTTGTTGTGGGGATAAAAATGATCTTTTTCTTAAAAGAAAGAAGAAATAACCAAAATATTAAAAAAAAAAAATCCTTATCCTTTAACTATTACTTTTATTTTTTTAATAAACTGTTTTATCATTAATTTAACAGTTTGTAGTTGTTTATGCAGAGAGATACCCAATTCATTCATCTATGATCTATTTGAAATCAAATTAAATCATTTCAATGCTCCTCAGAAGTCTGTAATGTAAATTCGCTCTCTTGAAACTCTAGTTATGTCGTCGAAATTGATCTTGAACCTTCAGACTAGACCAAGGTAGTAGAATTAAAAAGATGATGATTCATGAAGGACCATTCAATAAGGCCTAGACTCAGTGAAGCGATATTTTTAGATACTGATAAAAGCATTTATGGGAAGCTGAAGTTTCAAATGTGGGGAGGGATCTCATATCACGAGGAGAATGTTTTCGGAATAAGTTAAACCCGCTGAGCTTTGAAATGAAGAAATAAAAAAGTCGCTTAATAACTTTGCTACTTAAAAACAAAATTGTTAATTGAATTTATTCAAATCAGATCAGCTGTAGCGCTTAATAACTTTGCTACTTAAAAACAAAATTGTTAATTGAATTTATTCAAATCAGATCAGCTGTAGCGCATTAAAATAGTGAATACACGAAAAATTTTAAGCAAAATATTTACATTAAAAAGACCAGTTTTTAAACCAAAAAACAAAATAAAATACAGACAAAACAACTAAAAGACTAATGAAAGACGGTCAACTCTATGAATAAACTTTTGGCGGATCAAGTTCCTGGGCGGACGACACCGACGAACAAACATCACAAACCTTAAGAATGTAAACAGTAAGTACATTAACAATAGATTAACGACACAAGCAAAAATGATAATAGATAATAGCCAAATAGAAATAAAGAGAAAACCCAATGGAAATAATTACGAAACCTCAACACATGACTAACAACACTCCGTTGCTTAGCGATATAATTAAAAAGTCAATAAGAATTAAAAATAAATTCTCTTAATTAGCAGCTTTAAATGATCAGGAAGAATCTATAGTTAACCAAACACTCCAAAAATAAAATGCCCCAATATTTCTCAATACGCCGCTAACGTCTAGGAAATTACAGAAGACATCAAATCATTACTGAATCTGAATTCCACATTAAACAATGCAGCAATAAAATCAAAATTCAACTGAGTACATCAGAGGACTTCGGAACAGATTCCAAATTTTATACAGACACTAAACTCAAAATTTTTTAAACCCTGAAGATTCTACCAAACGCTTATCCGTTGTATTACGAGGAGTGCCTTGCTCAATAACCGAGAAATAATTATCGAGGAACTCGCTACAAGGCATTAAAAGTCACCCACCTACACAATAGAGACAAACAACCGATTCTTCCTTTTCCTGTGGAAATAAAGAATACTTCCGCTGCAAAAAAAATTTTCCAATTAAAAAGGCTTTGCTTCGCAGTAATAACAGTCGAACCAAGACAAGTCTTGGCAAATACTGCAATGCCCAAACTGCCAGAGATTCGGGCATACAAATATCTTATGCCACTTAGACCCTAATTGTGTCAAATGTGCAGGTGCCCATCATTTTTCAAAATGCCAGCACAAAACCTTGGAAATGCCAAAGTACGTGAGCTGTGACTATCCAGCCACTTAAAGACAATGCCCGCATCACCTACATCTAAAAAGCAAATTACGACCTCCCAGACATGAATACTTGGAACAACATTCCACTAAAGACAAAACTCCATTCGATAACACTCTGGAGTCATGGCCGCCTCTTCCAAAATCTACTTCTTAATGAAACTACCGGGGCGCCAATTCGGAAAGCAAAACTACGTCCAGAACCCGTCAAACCCAGACACTCACCAATCTTATCCTTCACATAATTCAGCCTTCCTTCCGCAAATTACCTTTCCTCACAAACTTACTCACGAATCTGGTGCAAAACAGTAATGGAATCCATGATTATTCATCCATCAGCAAACATAAAAATACTAAACTGGAACGCAAACGGCCTGAAGGCCAAAACTTCTGTTTTCAACAAATTCCTGAGGAGATGCCATATTGATATGGCCTGCGTGACTGAAACACATTTAACTACCCACGACAAACTTAAAATCTCAGAATATAAAGTTTACATTGATTGAAATCTGAAATGCTTGCAGACCACTTACAGAATACATTCCATAGATGACCAACTAACAAACTGACCATCTAGTCAATAACTTCTTATCTCAGCATAACATACTGCAAAACACTTAATACATCCAATACTCCAAAAGAAGTCAAACAGACCTAACAAACGAACACCAGGAAACGACTTAATTCCAAACATAGTTATTAAAAACCTGACTGACAAACGAATAGTGTACTTAACAAACTTATACAACTGCAGCCTGCGTATTGGTTATTTCCCCAATGCTAGAAAAATGCAGTGATAATAGTTTTCCACGAAGCTGGAAAACCAAAACACGCTCCTTCCAGCTACCGACCAATAAGCCTTCTTAATAACTAACTTTCAAAACTCTTTGAAAAGCTAATACTGACGCGACTGCAGACTCACCTATTATTATTATTTGTCTGTGGGGAGGGAAACCCTACGCTATCCAAAGCCTCACTGGGCCCATATAGCTACCCCAAGAAAAAACAACAACAAACCGGGTCTAGAACAAAAATCCAGACCCGGATCTAATCCATCTAAGATTCACGAATAAATCCGAATAAAGTCCGAATAAATCGGACAATAACCTTAAGCGGAAATAGCGTAAGCTCTTCCACAGACATCCTATTCCGACCAAAGGTCCTGAACCTAATTTCCTCACAACCCAAGCAATCAGTCATAAGATAGATGGGTGTTTCCTCCTCTGTCAGCACAAAATGGATCCGGCATGAGCCCCATTATGTAGAGATGTCTCCTTAAACCACAATGTCCAGTAAGAGATCCAACCAGATGCCTGAGAGCGCTCCGTGAAAAACACAGAAACGTCTCACTAATGGCCTTGTCCGGACCCTGATGGCATTTTGGACTGCCGAAAACCAACTGAGACCATCCATAAGGATGAATGCTGTGAAGGCGTCCATGTTTCTGACAGACATGTGCCAGAAGACACGCCAACAGCAGGCTCGGGACCAATGAAAGGAAGAAAGGCCCCTAATTTGGCAAACCTATCCACCTCCTCATTCCCAAAAATTCCCATGTGACCTGGCACCCATACTAGAAGCACATCCTTCAGAGAAGAAAGCTCTTCCAGTCTTTTAGAACATTCTAACACCAACCTGGAAGTGAAGACACATGAACTCAGCGTCTTCAGCGCAGCCTGGCTGTCCGAGCAGATATAAACACCTTTTAAGTTAGTGTTACGTACTCTCTCATCCAAAACACAACAAAGAATAGCATAAACCTCAGTCTGGAAGACCGTGGTCCATTCACCAAGAGATACTGTCAAATGATCTCCGGTCTCAAAATAGACCGCAGCTCCAGACCTACCATCCATTCTGGAACCGTCCGTGTAGCATCGGAGATAATTCTCAGGAATCACCCCACAAACAAAAGTCTTCAACATTCTGTCAGAGGGAAAACCTGTAACAGGAACCTTCAAAAGCATCTTGCGATGAATGGTAGAGTGACCATATCGCTTACCCTGGCAAAAACCTGCCTGTTTAATTCTATAACAGGCTTTCATTGCCATAGTTTTCACCTCTACAAAGGGCGGTGGAATTCCTAATAAAGTCTCCATTGCAGCTGTAGGTGTGGTCCGCATTGCACCGGTCACCGCCAGACAAGCCAAGCGTTGAATATCCTCAAGCAGCAGTCTAGCGGATCTTATCTCAATGCGACGCCACCACACCACAGCCACATACAACAACCTAGGTTTAATAATCATACCATAAATCCAAAACATCATCTTAGGAGTAATCCCCCCAATTATTACCTACGATTCTTCGACACTGCCAAAAGGAAATAATTGCCTTTTGATGCTATGCCTTAACATGTTCCGACCAATTTAATTTACTGTCAACAACCACCCCAAGAAACTTCACCGATTTGCAAATCTGAACAGAAGTTCCTAATAACCTAAGAGGTTTTAATCCTACGATCTTCCTCTTATTAGTAAATAAAATCACCTGGGTCTTACTGGGATTAATTGAATGACCCTTATCCTGAGTCCAATGATATACCATGTTGAGGCACTTTGCATAAAGTCTGAGACAGTAGTCAGACATCCCCCCATCAATAAAATAACACCATCATCGGCATATGCCTGAACATAGAATCCCGATGAATATGAATTCCAGGATGACCTGGTTAACAGTTCATCCATGACAGTACTCCATAGCTTTGATGAGAGAAAACCATCTTGAGGACACCTCTCCCCTCCCCGCTCCCACAACCACAGGGCGCATACCAAGAAGCCTGTATAAACTTACTCCTTAAAAAATACCTATCCATTAATTAAACTGGTTGTATAACCTTTCGACCTAGGAATCTTCAAGAGCATCGATAACGAATGTCAAATTCAACATCAAAGAAGCACCCACCCTAAAGCATTTTTTCTCTAGCAGAGTTATCCTACCGCCCAAGCAGCGTCTTTGTTCGAATTTAGACCCTCGCAAAACGATCTCCAAGAGTTTCTCTTAGCTTTCCTTAAAGCATATTTATATGCTCACCTAACAGAACATGAAACAATACCTTCTCACCAATTTGGCTTGTGAAAGTCATATTCAACGACCCAGCAATTATAACGACTAATAGAGCAAATAGTGAACGGATTTGAACAGAAACAGTACTCGACAGTCGCCTCATTGGACGTTGCTTCCGCATTTGACACTGTATGGGATGCCGGAATTTTGTACAAACTAGACTACATACAAGCACCACTTTACATACAAGTAATAGTGCGTTCATTTCCAAACGAGCGTATATTTGAGGTGAAAGTAAATTCTATTCACAGCACTCATCAAGCCATTAATGCCGGGGTCCTTCAGGGATCGGTTCTTAGCCCCATCCACTTACAATTTACGCACACGATATACCTACATTCAATACTTCCGTTCAGGCTACTTACGCAGACGACACTCTCCTCCTTTCAAGACATCGCAACCTTAGTGACTCAATAAATAACTTGCAAACTTCTCTAGACCAAATAACAGACTGGTTCCGCAAATGGAAGCTAGACATAAAGTACAAAAGACACAGACAAAAATTTCCACTCTTAGATGAATGAAATCAGCAAAAACACTGAAAATTAACTACAGTGGAAGAAAGTTGTCGAAACACTGAAATATCTGGGCCACAGCTCGACATAAGACTCACTTGGACTCCGCAACAACATTAAAATTAAGACAGGCATATCAAACACTTAGACAGCTCTATCCAATGATTAATAGACGGTCGCCATTCAAATCACAATGCTCCAGGCAACTCTATATTCCTACACTGACTTACGCCTGTCCTGAATGGAAAGCAAGCGCCCGCTCTTGCGGTTACATTCCCCGGACAAAAATACAACTTGCCGCTCCTTAAGAATATACATGTTGTCCCATTTAAACGGGCCACTTTTGAAATAACTTAAACGAAGCAAGATATCTAAAAAGTGAACATAACGTTTGTTGAAGTATTTTCGCTCTAGTTTATGATGGTGTTAATGTTTTTTGATTTTATTGCAGCGTTAAATCTTAAATCGGTGGTTGAAAGTTGCGATTTCCTTTTGACCCCTCACGTTTTACTACTGTATTGAAAACTATTTAAAAGTTGAAAAAACTGCCGTTAATTTCACTTCAATATTACAAACCGTTGCCAAGATATTGAACCATAAATATTAAATTTTAGTCATTTTTTCCCTGATTTTCTGTTTCATAAACTAAAATTAAATACGGATTTTCTTATTAATTTCGAATAATTACGAGAGTTCAAATGCTAATATAACTTAAAAGCTATTTTAAAACCATAAGGGACTTAAAAATCAGGTAAAATATCATTAAAACAAAACAAATTTCCAGTTTATTTATGAAAGTCGATAAAGAAATATTTCCCTTTTATTCAAAATGAATTCCTCGGCTTAAACGGCACAAGCGCAGTCGTTGACCGAACATATGAAGTTGCTAATAATCGTATCATGTCTGCCGGAATTGCTAAGTAGGTTTGGATTGTCTTCTCTAAGAGCTTCTGGAGTTGTTGGTTCCTTGGCATAAATTTTTTTCAGGATCATATGAGTAGCCATAGAGTGCAGGTGGGACCTAAAGCTAAAAAATAATAAAAATATGGTTATTATGGAATATGAAATATAAACGGTTATTATGATTATATAAAATATGATATGGGTTAACATTTTTGTTCTGACATTCAATGGCACTTCCTCCAGCAACTGTTGGGGAATAAAATTAGCGTATTCTTGCCATTTAAGGTACCTGGCGGTAAGTATGGGCCAACACTATTGTCTCCAACACCCCGCACCAAACAGAAGCTGAAACAAAGTACAATCTCGGACAGAATACAGCCCGACGACTACAATGTAGACTACCACAAGACATCCTGTATCAGACAACAAATCCGTAACTTATATAATTAATATTTTATCTACAATGTACATATTGTACTACGATTTATGTATTTAATTTTAAGCAGAAGTAAGCTGTCGGACAAATAAAAGTATTTTTCTTATTATTTAATCAAATACTTGAGTTAATAACAAGGTTGTTAGTTTCAAAAAACGCCATCGCATCATTACAAGCACTTTCCAGACAAATGACAAAAATTATTTCTAATTTTGACAAAAAATTATTTTTTTATTAGGACTGCATACTACTATAGGAGCTCAAAAAATGTCATTGTCGAGTAAATAACATAACAGCCGAGAAGTGCTGTTATTTGTAGACATATTTTGGAACTAACAATTATCTTATTATAAGGATAAATTAGGTATCTGGGAAATTACAAAAAAAAAAATTGTTAACCATTTTCCAGGAAGTTCTGGAATCTAATGAGAATTTTTTTAACCAATATCAATTTAAGTTGCTAAATTTTCTTTTAGGCTTGTGTTGCATTTTTTACAGTCCTTTTCGTGTAAACAACTAGTAATACAAGAATTTTAATACATTTCTACTATTATAGTAATATAGATTTTATTAATTTATAATTGGCAAGGAAGGTAGTTAAGAGAGAAAAAAATCTAGTGTGAAACACTCATAACTGTTCATCCCACTCACTCTCCTAATGCTATTTAATGCAATTATATCAAAGACCCACTAAAACGCTGCTAAAAAATCAATTCTGCAAAATGTGTCAAACAAAAATAATAATCATATATGAACTGTCTGCATGCTAATTAGGCAATTAACGCAATTATCTGAAACATTTTTCTAAAAAAAATATTTTTGGAGTTCTGAAGGAGCTGAGATTTACGTTTCCCTTGATAGCGTCACTTGTCATCATTCTACGCTTCCACCATATCGTGGGATTTAAGGACACTAAATAGATAGTAACAGTTCCAACTTTTAAGAAAAATTTGTCGCACCGAATTGCGAGATTTGCTAAAATTGTAGAAAAAAAAGAAGGCTTTATCTTTATATTATGTATGTGCATTCATATAATAAAAATTTTAAGGTTTAAGAAAATTTATCTTATTGTTGTAACAATTACTTTGTTTTAGGGTTGTAAGAATATGAACCTCTTTTAACAGCCTTTTTAATTATTTATCTTGAAATGAATTGCATTTATTCCCGACGTTCCGACATTCTGCGTGTCATTATCAAGGGAAGGTTGTTGTTCACAATATCTTTTACTATCTGTATTGAGAGATGTGATTTATTATGTAGAGTTTATTTCCAGTTTCAAGGTATGTCCAAATTTTTCTAAATTAATTTATTTGTAACTCTGTTGTTACTAGTCGTAATTTTGAATAGTTGTGTAGTTAACAATTTTTTCACCTTAAGACTGGTTGTATTAAGTTCATTTGGATTTTTGATTGGGACCATGTGTACCAATTTGATTTTTTCTTTGTACGAATATTATACATTAGTATATTATGTTATTTTTATATTTGTTGATTTAAGGCTGTATATTTGAGTATCCACTAGCTTAGGGCCATGGTGGGTTGACTCCACCGTCTGGTTGGGTTGACTATTATGTAAACTCTACATAATAAATCACATCTCTCAATACAGATAGTAAAAGATATTGTGAACAACCTTCCCTCGATAATGACACGCAGAGTGTCGGAATGTCGGGAATAAATGCAATTCATTTCAAGATAATTATAATCAAAAAGGCTGTTAAGAGGTTCATATTCTTACAACCCTAAAACAAAGTAATATTACATCAAACAGCCAAAAAATTCAACTATATGTAACAATTACATTAAGCCGGGTATGTACCAGACTTTTTTGGCACAACATCTATGAATACTGAAAAAGGAGGAAGTCTTAAATGCTACAATTATAAAGTAACATACTAAAAGCGCCTCGCTCCTGAGTTTCAGGATATTATAAATACACTCAAACTAAATAACTGATCTGCTTGCGTTTTTATCAAAGTTAATCTAGCTACAAACCAGTTCGAATATTTCATGAAATTTAGAATCAGTTTCATCATATTTTTATTATTTCCTAGCTTTAGACCCCATCCGCAACTCCATGGCTACTGAAAACATGAATGTTAGTACGATTCTGAAGTAAATAATCACTGTTTTTCTTTGCATATAGTACAACCGCGAACGGAATTTTGGCATATTCTGCCAGTGATAAGAGAGGTTCTCACTCCAAGCAAGAAATTTTTTTGTCTCCCACTACTACTCTTAAAGAATAGTGATACAAGCCAAATAAGGTTTCAAATTCCACGTTTATAGCATTTTTATAAGGATAATTACTTAATATTGATGAAAAAATAAAATTCTGAAAAAAATTACTGTGTTACACTTTTTATTTGCATAAAAGTAACAATGCTCTTTCAGTAATCAAGAAACAATATTTACAGGAAGGGGGTTAAATTTTTGTAAATAGCCTCTAAAAGTTTAAAAATAATGATGTCTCTTATCCAAATATTTGTGAAAAATAAGTTTATTGTTTTTTTTTTTTTAAATATTACAGTGCACAATATTTGAAATTGTGATTGTTTATTCGGAAGGGAATTTTTTCATGATTGATGAAAGTGACTAGAAGCATATCATATCTTTCTTATTGGGTAATTTGCTTGAGGCTTCATAAGTGACGAACATTTGTGTATTAAACCTTTTGATTTTTTTTAAATATAAAATGTGAGAAATTAAGAGTATATTTGTTTGATACATATATACATTGTTTAGAACCGTATATGTTGGAATAAAATATTAATAGAATTTTACTAGTGCCCGATTGGAAAAATATGTAAGTAATTCAACATTTTATTCTGTTATCATTTAATCTCTCTTACCTGAAGATATTTTTACCGGCTTATATATTTTTGTTATGAGAATATTTTTTGTTTTCTTGTGCATGAAGATGCTAACTTTATCCAAATGCTTTTGTACGTCATTTTGCTAGATCTTACTTTTAAAAGATTTTAAATTATTTATAAAAGTTTCATTTTCACCAATATAATTTCAGAATTTTCAATTCCACAACGATAATAATGTCTTCCGGACGACCTATAAAATGTGTAGTCGTTGGAGATGGAACAGTTGGAAAAACGTGTATGCTGATATCATATACAACGGATAGTTTTCCTGGAGAATATGTGCCAACAGTGTTAGTAAAACTTAATCGTCGTATTTCAGTGACACAGAATGATTACATTTCTAATCTTTATGTTTATTGACTTTATAGTTTTGATAATTACTCAGCACCAATGGTTGTTGATGGCATTCCGGTCAGCCTAGGTTTATGGGATACTGCAGGCCAGGAGGATTATGATCGTTTAAGACCACTTTCCTATCCCCAGGTGAATTTTTGAAAAATCTGTTTCATTACAGTGAGATTTCTTCTGTATTGGTCATATAAAGTTAAGAACAATATGATATATGTATATAAATTGCTATTCCTATTGAGTTACTCAAAAAATTAGTTGTTTATGTACTTACCGTTTTTTGTTCTGATTATAAATTCAGAACCTCCTCATCTTTAGGAGGTAGACTTTATTTAAATCTTTTCCTAATTGACATTTCTTTGATTTTGCTATATATATATATATTTTTTTTTTTTCTAATTATCAGACAGATGTATTCCTGATATGCTTCAGTGTTACCAGTCCATCTTCTTTTGAAAACGTTACATCTAAATGGTACCCAGAAATTAAACACCATTGCCCAGATGCTCCTATGATATTAGTTGGTTTGTATCCATTTTTATTTCTTATTTTAATATATTTCTTATAAAAATCTACCCTTATAAGTATGCAAAAATCAGAAATTACCCAGTTATTTTTTTTATTTAGCAGTTGCATTGAAAAAGAAATTTTGTGGTTGATCTTTATCTCCTAGCTTCCTCTTGTGTGTTCAGCACAATGAAAGCATTAATACAGAAGATAAATTAAGCATGTATAATTCGTATAATCTAAAACAGTTACTTTTCAGGGTTCTTTTGGGCTGTAAAAGAAATTTTTAATTTCAATTTATATATAGAAACATTGAATTCGTAATAGCATGCTTCTTCAGAATACACTTTGAGGTTGGACAAAAATCTAAAACCAAAGATAGAAAAAAGCATTCTATTACGGACAGTATCTCTGGCTTGGCTATTGTCCAGCACACAAATTTATTCAATAAGATTTTTTTAAAAATCATTACTGAATGAGGAGGGTAAAATCTAGATATTTATTGGGTGAGCTACTTTGTTCAGCTCTTAACTGGAGTATTCGATATGTTATAAATCTGGTGACTGAAAAAGTTACTAATTGTGGACTTTTTCGTTTTAATCATTGTTTTTTTGTATGAAGGCACTAAAATAGATTTGAGGGAAGACCGCGAGACTTTAAATGGATTGACCGAACAAGGTCTTTCTCCGATTAAAAGAGAGCAAGGACAGAAATTAGCGAACAAAGTACGAGCTGTCAAATATATGGAATGTTCAGCGTTGACACAGCGTGGACTTAAACAGGTGATTCATTTTATTCTTAATTCTATATAGTAGGATTGTTATAATATATTTGTTGAACTTTGATATTGAGGCAATTAAATTCTATTCTCAATCGCTATATTTCTAACCAGAAATAGCCAGGTCATAGGAGTAGATCGTCAACAAACTCTGTCTCTAATGCCGAACGGGCCTATTATTTACATAAAAGAAATAATTTCCTTAAGAAATTTTTTCCAATTTAAGAAATAATTAATTGAAGATTAGAATTTTCTCATTTCTGCAGTGCACTTCTGAACTCGGAGGGGATATATTTCCCCTTCATTGCCTTGTACATTAGTAATATATCATCACTGCTTCAAAGCAACCATCAATTCGGCAAGTATTCAAAGAAAAACACATTTCACTCAATGGTAGTTGTATCCAGAGTCTCGGATGTTCATCTCTCTTCAAAATGTTTTGATCTACAGCGTGATATGACAGACGTGCACAAATCAAAATTGTATTAAACCATTTTTTTTTTTTAAAGTGGTATTCAAATCGTCAGACCTTAAAATTACAATGAGGCGTTTGTACGACAATGGCCAGAGGAGTTTTTAAAGAAAACAAAAATTCTCTTTAAAAACTCCTCTGGCCATTGCCGTACAAACACCTCATTGTCATTTTTATTTTATTTTATAGAAAGTCGTTTGAATAACTTCGGGGACATCTGTTGGTATACCAGGTTTGGAAATATTTTGCTCATCTAAATAAGGCATTTATTTAGATTTCTTAAAAATGACAATATAAATGAATAGAAACATTTCTAACTAAATTAAGGACTAAATTTAAATAGTCTTATTAATCAATTATCAGAGTATCGCTGTTGAATAAAGCAAATTCTGTTTCAATGTGTGTTCATAAAATCGGTTGCTAACAAGTTACATAACAAACAATATTAAAGCAGAGTTTTTTAAAAAAAGCGAAACCTTTAGGCAAAGGTGGTCATTCAAAGATGAGTGAACTCTGCAATTTCCCGATGCCATAAAATGAGGGTATTACTGAAGAAATTTCAGTTGTTGACATACAATTCACTTCAATTTTAGGGGCATCAATGAATGGTCAGTCTTAAAAAAAAAAATTGAAAATGGAAGAGTTGTTAAAATTTAAAAATATCTACATATATTTTTTGAATTGTCAAACAAGAAAGTTAGCACCGGCATAAGAACTTTTAGCTCAGAGTTCGGAATTTACACTGGTCAGCTTTTTGAAATTGCCTAAAGATATTGGAAGCACTCGGATCGCATGAATTCGGAATAAACTGAGTGTAGTGAAAAGTAAACATTTTGATAGAAGCCTCCTACAAGGCAGGTTTTTCTATTATTATTATTATTATTATTGCGGCTATTTTGTTAAGAACGGTAACGTTAAATTTAAAATTTATTAAATAAGGTTTTTCTTCAAAACGTATTGGAATCTACACACGGTTTACAGGAGTATATTTGTTGGGAATGATGTGTATTGTAAACTCTTAAGGATTCTTATTTCTATGAAAATACTCTGAATAAAACTAGATTGTCATCAATAATTACTAAAATTAAATTAAACATACGTACAATATTTTTATCGGTATAAATGACAGGTTCACTTTAGCGGTTTTTAATAATACAAAAATATCTATGGTTGGCAAGGGCAAACTTCAGAAATGCAGAAAATTTATTTCTCGACGTTCCGGATACTTTTGGTGTTGTTTCACAGAACAGTCAAAGAGAGAGACAGGTGAAAAATCATCAGATTTTTCCCGTGGTAGCCTGCTTCATCTTATATTCAGCGGTTCAGGGCGTTCACCCATCTTCAGAATGGTCGAAAAAGTGTATGGAATCAAAGTCTTTCATAATGAGTCAGTATACCTAGTAGAATAAAAGAAACTTAAGAAGTATAAACAATAGTTATGTTTGGCCGTTGTTACTCAAGCAAGCAAAAAATTAGTTGGCTGGGTCCAAAGAAGAAACTTTTTATTTTTAAAAGATTATTCGACGTTTCGGACTCCTTTGGTGACCTTCCTCAGGAACTAAGTAAGCAAAAAATACAAAAATACAGAAAATTGTATGATAAAAATTAGAACATTTCACGATTAAACAATATTCAAAATATATGATACTTGTTAAGGACGAATGGAGAGTTAAATGAGGGAAGGGAATAGCTAAGTGGTTAGCTACTGGACTCTCACCAGGGTTTCTGTCCAGCTGACCCTTAGATATTTTCATCCTAGAAGCCTCCTCAGCTCACTGTCCGGTTACGGACAGTGTTCTCTGTTCTCCGAAAACACTGTCCGGAGGCGGCAGTGCACTGAGAAGGTCCGGGCGCCAATGACTAGATATTGACGCGGCTTAAACTAAAAAAAAAAAAAAAAAAAAAAGAGTTTGTTGGAGGAGGTTATTGTTTGGTTATAGAGTAAGGTATGCTTGCAAAGAAAACAGAGAAGGGAAAATTTACAAGTTGGGAAGTGTGAAGAGTGGTAGAAATGAAAAACAAATCAATTAGTAATTTTAAGAGAAATAAATGAATATAAATAACTAGAAAATGAATGGAAAGTGTAGAAAGTTGGATGTTTAGTTTAGTTTAGGGGGGGATGTTGTAAGAAGTCCTTGTCTTTTTTGTAGTTGATGGAGTTAGTGTAGAGGTTAATGTAGATGGATTCAGAAAGAAGTCGCTTTAGGTGGTTGGAATAGGTGGTTAAGACCGAAGCATTTCGGAAATCAAAGGAATACGCAAGGGTGAGTGCATGTTGTGGGTGGCTCAAACGATTTCTTATGAAGTAAGAATGGCTTTAATCTTGATTTGTATGTTGGTTTTTATTTTTAGATTTAACTTTGTTGATTTTATAAAGTATCAGGAGTATGTTTGATTTATTTTTTTTCTCTTTCCCGTTATTTTTTGTGTTGGTTTTCTTCTTGTTTGGCAGAAACTAACCGCTCTCCTTTTGATTTTGCTGAGGGTGAGTCAGAATTAGTTTCTGGATTTAATGTTGAATATAGAAGAGGTGGGTTTGCTTTTATTTTTTTGTCTGAGTTGGCTATGTCTAGTTCATGTTGTCTAAGTCTCTTTCGTAGGGTTGTTTTGATTCACCAATGTAACATGCGTTACAGTTTGGTGCAGTGCAAAGTATGCTGTAAACATAATTCGTTTGGTCATAAGTTTCAATGGGTCTTTGAGTTTAGAGAACAGTTTGCTGAGTTTGTTGAAGGAGTAGAGACCAGATTTGAGATTGGGAATGATAGACTTCAAATATGAATGATTTTGTATGAGATGGAATTTGTGTAGATGGCTGGGCATGGAATGGTATGTGGTTTTTAAAAGGTTTTTTTTTTAGTTTATGGAATGTTTTGAGGATGAGGTGATTGGATAATGATTTCGTAGTAGAATGTTTGTATTTTGTTAATATTGTCGTTTTGGAATGGAAGTGCAGACAGGTGAATGTCTCGGTTTTATAAGTTTCTGTTGGAATTAATTTTATGATGTAAGGGCTGATTTGAAAGGAAATGTAGAAGTCTGCCGGAGTAAGTAGGTTTGGTATGTGAATGTTTGGTCTGGCTGTCTTATATTAAACTCTAGGAAAGAAATTTGGCTGTTTTGTTCTATTTCTAAAGTAAATTGTATGCATGAATGGTAAGAGTTAAAGGTGTTAAGTATTAACGGGATGTGGTCTGGTTTGACAATCAGAAAGAAGTCGTCAACATATTTCACTAAGAATGAAATGGAGTTGATGAGTGAGGGAAGGTTGGTGGTAATGAGGTCGTTCATAACAATATTGGCAAGGGGAGGAGCTAGGCAACAAATACCAACTTTCTAAACTTTCCATTCATTTTCTAGTTATTTATATTCATTTATTTCTCTTGTAATTACTAATTGATTTGTTTTTCATTTCTACCACTCTTCATACTTCCCAACTTTTAAATTTTCTCTTCTCTGTTTTCTTTGCAAGCATACCTTACTTCATATCCAAACAATAACCCCTCCAACATTTAACTCTCTATTCTCCTTAACAGGTATCATATATTCTTAAGATTGTTTAATGTTAAAATGTTCTAATTTTTATCATAAAATTTTCTCTATTTCTTTATTTTTGGTTATTTAGTTCCTGACGGACACCAAAGGTGTCCTAAACGTCGAATAAACTTAAAAATAAAAAGTTTCTTCTTTGACCCCAGCCAAATAATTTTTTGCGGGTAAATTAATAAGATTTACTTTTTGACGTTATCAGTATTCAGTAATAATTAATAAATTAAAAACCTTTTATTAAAATAACAATTAAACATTTTGCTCCATACGCGAAACTCACTTTGACAGTTCCAAAGGTGTCCGAAATGTCAAAAAATAAATTTTCTGGAGTTTCTAAGTTTTCATTTCTTTCGCCTCTGCCAATCATCTTGTTACTTGTTAAATATTTTTTTATTTTGTGTTTTTGACAAAATTGAGCAAAAAAAGAAATAGGTTTTGAGTAAATTAATGCAAAAAGAGGAAGCCATTTCAGCTTGTGGATATGAAATATCTGAAAACTGTTATTTTATTTACAAATATTTTGCCTCCTTAAAATTATAGCGCTCTTCTTGCTATCATCTTATCGCCGGTTCTTGCGGTTTTATGATAAACTGATTATTCTCTTTAGTTTACGTCAGAGTTGAGGTATGAGAACAGATACGAATGCTTACGGTTTAGCATTTTAGTCAGTCTGCTTCATTATCAAAAAAAAGAAGTATCTTTAAGAACAATTTCAGTCAGAAGTTAATTGTTGTATATTTTTTTGTTTATATTAAATAAATATCAGGTATTTGATGAAGCTGTTAGAGCTGTATTACGCCCAGAACCACAGAAGAGAAGGCAACGTAAATGTGCTTTAATCTAGTCATCTTACCACGATAGTAAATTAAATATTACTTTGTTTTTGTTTTTTTTACTATCATTAAAAATAAGAATCTCTAAGCAAGTGTTTAATAATCAAACACAAAGCGAATACCTCTTATAAATTTACAAACACAATTTACATCAAACTTTTCAAACAAAATTAGAATGTGGCTTAGGATATATTGAGCTTAGACTGTTTTTTCTTTGTTTTTAAATTTTTGAAAAGAAAAAATGAGATATTATTTTATGTTTATTTAAATTATTATTATTAACTAGAAAGAATATGAAATAATTGAGTGAGATCATCTATGCCATCCAAATTTTTGATTGTACTAAAAGAAAGAAAGTTTCAAAAAATAAATAAATAAAGCCTTGCGCCTCAACAATTTTGTAAATTTAATACTTTACACTTAAAAGCAGTTTTCATTATTAGAAAAAATTAAAATTATGCCAAAGTTAAACAAAAAATATATATATTATATCCTAAAGTAATTTCTATTGCCTCATTAATATAATAATAAAAGCCTAATTAGCTAGTTATTAGTTATAAGTTTTATAAAATATTTTGGTTCCTTAATTCATTTTATCTTTTAAAGCCTTTATGCATTAAATGTGTAAGTGATTCGAACTTGCGATATTTATTTAAGTTGACATATTTCCTTCCAACAGACAAAATAGGAGGGAAATAAGGTAAAACTTTTAAAATAATAATAAAATAAAAACAGTTTAAACTTAGAATAATTATTTATAGAAACTCTAGAAAAAAAAAAGTTGATATGTAGAAAAAAAAAGTTGATATGTCAAAATTAGCCGAGTTAGAGTCACTGTTTAGTTACAAAAGCAATACAGTATATGAGTTGAGCAGATTTCCTGTTAAGTGTATGAAAGGAGTGGGAATTCAGCCAGAGTACGTAAGTGTACACATACATAAGTGTACAATATATAGTTGACACATTATCTACGCCTGCGCAGGCCTCTAGGTATACGTTGTTAAGTACTGGAGATGTTAGAGTATTCTGGTTGATGTTGTAAGACTCGGAAACCCGCAGGGGCCCCAACAACCCTGATGAAGTGATGGCTAGTCCATTTTCCTTTGCATGTCTTAATGTTTATATTTATGAATCATTCCCTTTAACTTATTTCAATAAATAAATGATTATTATCAATATTTTGCAAATGAAGTCATTATGTTTTGCATCAGCAAGGCAGTTTAGCTGTTTGCAGCTAGCAGAGCATGATTCGAAACTTAGTAAGATTTTCTACTGAGTTTTTGTAACCGTTCTTACTAATAGCTATTTTTTTTACATAGGTATGCCAAATTTACAAGGGACAAAGAAAAACTCGCATTACCATATTTATGCATTTTAGAACTCAATTCAATTCAATTTAGCAAATATACATGTTCACCTAGTTGGAGAAAGATTTGGCTTACGTTGCAACTAACTGGCAAATGAAAAGAACAAAAAACAATACGCTATGGATTAGAGCCGCTGTATTTTATTATTTTCCCCTTACCTGGCACCCATATATCAGTGTTTCTCCTTGGAAATGAGTGTTACATTGACATAAAGTCACTTGCATATTATGATTAGAAGAAAATTTCAACTCTGAAAAAATGTCGCAAGTTCATTACTTTGTACGAAGGGCTTAATGCATTTACTACATCATTGCTTGTATGAAAACTAACAATAAAAAAAAATGAATTGTCAAGCGATTTTTAAATTTATTTATTTCTAGAAAGAAAACTTTATTTGCTGAATTTAAACTTTATTGATTTAAACATCACAGTTTATTGGCTCTAATGCTCAATATATTATATTGTTCATTGAAAAATTCAAAAACTTTAACCCTCCCTATTCCCTGAAGCTAAATTAGATGTAGATTTAGTCATTACTCATAGACAATGCTCTTTATAAAAATATTATATACACTTATTTATTTTATAAGTATATTATATCAACAATATTTAAATGCACAACATTTTTCATGTCAGTCAAGTAAAAGAAAAAGATTATAAA
Organism: Triatoma infestans; assembly: GCA_011037195.1. Lineage (NCBI taxonomy): Eukaryota > Metazoa > Arthropoda > Insecta > Hemiptera > Reduviidae > Triatoma > Triatoma infestans. The sequence goes on along the minus strand of JAAEAF010001551.1, from coordinate 141,043 downwards.
TATTTTCCAGGTAACGAGAATAATAAGCCTAAAAGAGAAAAGTCAATAAGGAAATTGAATTTAAAAAAGACTATATCATAAATGCCCACATAGAAAAATACGTAGTAATGTCATGGAAGGCAGAAAATTTATACCGAACAAATAAAAATAAAATCAAATCAAACACACCTTTATTTGGCATTCATGTTCAAATTCTCAGCTATTACGGCAGTTGTGCAATGTTGTAAAAGAATTCTGAAGTGTGTATTGTTTACAAGTTCTTTGATTTTTGATTTTGACAAGATCTTTGATTTTCTTAGGTTAGTTTTAGTTATGAACTCTATTCAATTTTTATATAAACTTTTTTTGTTTTGTTTTTTCATTTTCATATTTTTTATTTGAATACTCTTTCAAACAAAAGCCAAGTTGAATAAATGTAGGAAAGAAATTTTTTTTTTTTCCAACATTGCCAAAATGAAAAAATTTATATAATAATTTGAGGCTTCTAAGTAAGGTGTGATTTTATATAATATATTCCCGCATCTCAGATAACTTGTGAACAAAAGACGCCCTCTACCTTGTATGACTAAATCACCGAAGATAAATCGATAGTTTTTTATGTCATTATAAAATACATTTCTTTATAACATTTATTACTTTTTTCTTTTAGTAAGTTGGGCAGATATTTTTTGAAAAAGGTGATAACAGCATGGGATCCATTTTTCGACATATGTCCGCAGGACATAATTTTTCTTCATTTTAACTAAGAAATCCACCCATGAATTTGGATCCACCCTTCTTAAGAGTTAAAACACTGGGCAAAAAAAAAGTGAAATAATGCCTGTTTATTCACCCCAAAGATATTACCGAAAAAGTATCGTAGATAGAGACGGAAAACAAACATACTTTGTTATATATTTTCACACAGATAAAATAGAAGACCAAGATCCGAGAAAGCGAACCACTCATTCATTCCAATTCAACTTGGAGGTCGACGCCTCTAACCAATCAAGGCGTCTTATGTGTGCATCAGTAAAAAAGTAAAATCTAAATTTGACATCCATCGCCCCTCTCATTGATTTTTTTATCCTATCAGTCTCTGACATCAACTTCATCTATCCTGTTGGAAATTTGTGATTTTTACGAGATTATGCTTAATTTGGACATTTTTCTTTTTTATTTGAGCAATTTTTCATGTACGCATTTATGATAATAGGCTTATTTTTTCTGTGCGCAATTTTCCTGTACGCTTTTCTCAAACACGTTTTCACAGAACCTATTTAAAAAAACAAAACTTTAGCTGTGCTAATAGGTGCCCTAAAAAAAATTCGTATAGCATTGCTCAAAGGACAGGTCCCCATTTATTCCTATATATTATAATAAACAAGAAAAATATATTTTCCACTAACCCATTCCAGACTTGTCTCTTAATTATAATATAAAATTAATTTTTACTATTTATTGATACGTGTTAATTTGGAAAAGATTTTTAAAGTGACCCTTAAAATGAAATTTTAAAAACTTTATAAAAAAAAGGAAGAAATTTGCCATGCATATTAATCTGGCATATAATAAGACAATATTTTTCTTAAAAACATCTGATGTATTTCTTTCTAATTCATTATTTATTGAATTGTAAAAAGTTTGATATATTAAAAATTTTAAAACACTTAATATGAAATGGATTCACCAATAAATGTTATACTAAAACAACAAATGATGGCCTAGAAAGTTATTTGCCGAAGCTTTTAAAGCAGTTACAAAATTTCTTTAATTTAAAAGAAAAAAAAATTGCTACGATACTGCCCATCTCGATTTTTACTTTCTTACCAAAAACATGAACAAAAAAAATTAAAATTTCCATTATCTAGTTACTTTCTTTAACTTTTGTTTGTTTATCTTTGTTTTGTTTGAATAAACTGCATTTATGGAAAAAGTAGGACCAAACTAAATGTTTATAATAACAAGAAACTTGTACTAATATATTTAAATTACTTTTGAATGCAATTATTTTTATTTTTGTCTAAATGCACAATATAAAAACATAGCAAGCTTATTCATCTGCATTAAAAGTGTATGAAATAGTGATTTTAATTTTTTTTTTATATAACAAAAACAAATCTAAGGGAAAATAAGCATTTTTGTTTGTAGTATAAGATCTGTGAATGATAAAAATAGTGATCTTTGTTTTGAGGTTAGCTTATTATGTGTTTGCTTTTACTTTCTCTTATTTAATTTTCTTCAAGTCTTTTCTCTAGTACACAAAAGAGTCGAGCGAAAAGCGTAAATTATATCTAGCGATTGTATAGGCTATAGGGGATGGAGCTTAATATGTTCTTGTAATTTTCGGCGCCACTACCCGAGTTATGGCTGTTCAACAGGATGAGATGAACACATGCTACGTATCACACCAACTATCCATCCGAAGTCTGGATCGGTCAAGTTACCCTTCCATCCAAGCTCCATTTGATTATGCCTACAATTAGGTTGTTGCCGAGATAGATGTCAATGTCAACATGAATTTTTACATTAATTTTCTTTGTAACTCATGATTCTAGCGTTTTTCCCTTGTTTTTTTTTTTCTTCACTGGGCTCAAAATGATCTTACACTTTTAATGGAATTTGGAAAATCTCATAGCTGGAACAGTACACACTTAAAGTGAAACCTTAATGGCTCTTTAATTTAATCATAGATCTGGCCACCGACTCAAAAATTCTTAAACAATATACTCCTTTTCGAAGATTTATGTACACTCTTTGTAGTCAAAGGGAGAGAAGGGATATACATAGCTGTTAGGTTAACCGTCGCAAGACTCTGTCCCTTGTGCGTACTAGTCCTCAAAGAAAGTTTTTTTTTATGTTATTATTTAACAATGTAATTTATTTAAATTTTTTATTAATTAAATAAAATATTTATTAGCTTTTATTACTAACTATGTTAAGAGTGCCTATTAAAAATTAATGAATATTTTTTTGATTTTGTAAGATTGGAAGATAATTTTAGTTCTTTTTTTGTTTTTAAAAAACTGAATAGAAAGTAATTTGTAAGTTTAATTTTGCTTTAAATTAAAACAAAAATAAGAACAATTATTAGTGAAGAAACTCGCCTGCCATTTTGGAATTTACTTCTAGTCATTAGCAACTACTTATTTTGGCATCTTCAACTTTTATATCAGCTTTTCCTTTATGTTTTATAAAATTGTAGATTTATTTCTGAAATTATGAAATTTTTATATAACTAACTTAAAAATAAAATGGCCTTATTTTAAAATTTATTATATTAGAAGTATTTCTGTTAAATTGTCATATACTTTTCCTTGTATTAAAAATGATACATATTATCCGAATTTATAATTGCAAAACGATAAAAAATTATTATAATGTGTAAATAAAAATCTACAGTTTATTTTTTACTTCAAATTTTTGAAAGTGGTTTTGATTTTTTCAAGGAGTAACTTTTTAAAAAGAAATTTCTGCACTAGATGTTTTTTATAATAAATAATATACTATATATGTACATTTGAATTTTTTTTAAATTAAATTGGTCACAGTTTATTGAAAAAAGAATATTAAAGATATATGTTATTGAGTGTAGTAATTTTGCTAACAATATTGTTTTTAGTTTATACAGAAATACTGGCCAATAATATAACTGTTGCATTATGATCCTTTTAAATATATCCGGTTTAATTAAAAAAACTGTTTTTATTTAGATATTATTTTCCTTCTCTATATCTTATTTAAGCACGAATATTCATATTATGTATATATTTTTTTATTAATATTGAATATACTATTAGTCAGTCAGCTTCCATGACTCTAGAACGAATAATACATAGTTACCGTAGCCAATTTAATTTAGGCTGGAAAATCCCTAGCCTTTGGAATGAGGTGCTTCTCATTAAAAAAAGTTTCGCAGTAGTGTATCTCACCGAGAATACATTGCACATGTTCGCCGATTCAGTTTTTCCAAACATATATATATATATATAAACATAGTCTTTTACCTTGCATTCCTAAAATCAATTTGGATTATCAAATATGTTTTTATAAAGCTTACTAGTCTTTCCAATACACCAATTGTACGTCATATGGTTTGATGCAAAGAATGATAAAAGTCGAATGCAAAAAAAAAAAGGCTTCAAATCTATGCTGATGGATCTGTCTAACGATCGGAAAAAGGTTTGATGAGGAGATTTGAGGCAGTTGGCCTGGTTCAGTTAATACTGTATCCTACCAGTCAGTCAGTATCAAAGCAGTCTTCCTGATAGATTCGCTGGCGGCTATCTCCGCCTTAGGCTCCAGTTCCCCTAATCTAAATAACCATATGATAGGGTTATGGAAACGATAAGCATTCTGAAAGATACGGTTAGTCCACAATTTATCAATCGGTTCCTAGGCAATGTAATGTAGCTGATAAAGCGGCGAAGGCAAGTAAACTGCCATAACTTTCCAATGAAAGACGCAATAAATGAAAGGAGTCACTTCAGGAATTGTATCAAACAAAGTTTGCAGGGGAAGTATAGTAACCCTCTTGAGGAAGAAAGTACCAACAATCTCCCGTAACGCAGCTTTTCAACATCAGCATAATAGCCCCGTAAGCGACCTTAAAGAGCACATGATTGGCGAACAATGTCAAGATATCTGAAATTACAATTATTTTATCGGAGAACGATTTAAGCCGGCTTGATAAGGGGCACAAAACTTAATGATGTATTAGACTAACTCTTACCCAAAGATCGATCAGGCGAGGAAATAAAAAAAAAAAAAAATCTAGGGTGAAACACTCACACAACTTTCTCTTACTCCAGTTCTCAAAATTATAATTGACAAATTTTATAGTTTGTGTACCAAATTAATTCAAATACGACGAAAACTGAAAAAACCGTTCAGTAAAAGCGCACTTCTGGTTAATTAATTTCCTTGAAACTCTGAATTTGGCCATCCATTTATTTCTAATTAATTTTGTTGGATGATAGAATTGTATAATCAACTATGATAGCACTTTAGAGAAAAACATAACCCCACCCCTCCCCTAAAAGTGCCATTAAATGAATTTTGGTGGGATACTCTTTAACATACGAGCCAGCAGTAGCCGTCACCAAGCAATTTTTCGACAGGGACTAAGGAATAAGGAACTGGACAAGCACTGGAAGGACACGAAGGGGTCCTCCAGGCTAAGAGATTTATATACGGTATAAAACAGGAGGAATTGAAGTATCTTCTCTTTCTGAGTAGGTTGCAATTGAGGGTTCTGGTTATTATTAACTGGTTAGGTTTGGATATCCAGACATTTACACAAAATAAGTAGGATGTCTAGTCCACTGTGTCAGAATTATGACGATAGAGTCAGGGAAACGGTGTGCACTAAGTCAGAGTCCCCGTTTCGTCAATACCAGGTTTCATATATTTGGAAGAGTAACATTCTCTAGAGATTGCTTGGGGGAATTTTATAAGCAGTAGATTTTTTTTATAAGAGCCATATTGGCTTAGGTCCGCGCCTGTGGTCACCCATCATTAAATAATAGTAGGCAACGATTTTTCAACCAGGCGACAAAATGTTGTAAGTCACAATAGGAAATATCTCTCCCACATATTTTCCAGAATTTCCATCGCATCCCTTTTTGCACTGTGTAAAAACTAATTAGATTCTTTTATTTATTTTTGTTTTTGTAATTTTCAGATATTTGTTTTTGAAAATGATGTACTTTTAGCACAGTACTTTTTGAATGAAGACATCATGGATTTTCTTGTAATCGGACAATTAGTGTTTCATGCAAGAAATGCAGATGTTTCAGTAACTAAAATGATGCCAGGTAACAACTGATAATTTAGATTATAAATAAAAAAAATCTGGTGTGAAACACACACACACAACTTTCTCTTACTCCTGTTCTCAAAATTATAATTGACAAATTTTATAGTTTGTGTACCAAATTTAACGAAATTCGTCGAAAACTGAAAAAAAATGTTCAGTAAAAGCGCACTTCCGGTTTACTAAATTTCTTAAAACTCGGCATTTTGGCCAACTATTTATTTCTAATAATTTTGTTTGGATGATAGAATTGTATAATCAACTGAGATAGCACTTTAGAGAAAATATATAACCCCACCCCTCCCCTAAAAGTGCCCTTAAAAGAATTTTCCCAGAGAAATGTTTTAAATAAAAGTTGTAGATCTTTGCATGTTTAGTTTATATACGAAGTTTCAAAAAAATCGTCGGAGCCATTTTTGAGAAAATTGCGAAAAAGTGAATAATCATTTAGTAAAGTGGTAAAGTAAGTAAACGCACTTCCGGTTATCCGATTTTTTTCAAACTCGGAATTTCAACAACATATTTAATTCTAATTAACATTATTTAGATGGCAGAATTGTCTAATAAACTGAAATAGCACTTTAGATGAAAACCTAACCCACCCTTCCCCCATAAGTGCCATTAAATGAATTTTCCCAGAGAAATGTTTCAAATAAAAGTTATAGCTGTTAGTATGTGTAGTTGATATAGAAAGTTTGAAGAAAATCGTTGGAACGATTTTTGAGAAAATTGCAAAAACCTAAAAAAACCAACAAGTAAAGTGGTACTTCCGGTTGAGGAATTTTGACAAATGACCCACTGTCAGATGCCATGGTGATACCTAAACGGAATATCAAGTTTCAACTTTCTACGGTGTTTCGTTTTTGAGCTATGCTGTTTACATACACACACACAGACCATTTGCTAAAATCCACTTTTTTTGACTCAGGGGACCTCAAAACGGATATTTCCGGTGAAAACTCGATATCGAAAATTTGACACGATTACAATACTTCCTCTTACTAGGAGTAAGAGAAAGTAATAATTTTTCAAATATCCTCTTGGGTCAAGTAACAAACATACCTCCACAATGCAATAGAAAATTTCTCTCTTATTAACAAATAAAATACATTTTCCTTGCCAACACGAAATTACTATTGTTTATTGTTTTAAAGGATAGACCTTCCGTAAAGTAGAGAAAATCTGATCCGCTCAGGTTGATCATATTTCGCTAGGTACAGCATTGCGTTCTGCAAGAACAAAAAATGGACTGGCATGAGATTTTATCAATTCCGTGCATTGAGAGAGAGAGAGAGAGAGAGACATTGATTAATGACAAAACTGGCCTTTTTTTTAACAATAAATTCTTTAGCATTGGAAGAAAATGCATCGTAACCTTGCTACAAGTTACCTGCTTTACATATTCTCACGTTAATTGATTTTAAATTTTTACTAAATATAATCATATATTATTCTTAAGTTCGAGATTGCTGACAAATTTAATTTGATTAAAATAATTAATACTTCACCTTACCGTCTGGGTACTGGTTTCTAGGAGCGCCATCTCACTATATCTGGGCTCTTCTCAGACCATTGGACCTTCGATCCCTTCTCTTTTTTATGTAACTGTGAAGATTATCATATCAACAGACTCTTCTTTCTCGCTTCGTTTTCCGGCCAGTCACCTCCATGGCTCTATCGGATAACCGGACATCTTCCACATTTTTACGTGGCCACATCTTCTTAGCTGCCCTACCTCAATTATTTGAAGGATGCAGGAGGCCTATTCTCGTGATAACTTTAGTCGAACACAAGGTTCACATTTTACAATCTGTATATGTCTACATTTGAGCGTGGTCCCTTTGATTCATAGCCGGTTTTATATTCTACTTTCTTAAGAACCTCAATTCCATGTTTAGAGACGACATTGCTTTGATTGCTTCAATACCCAAGATTCGCTTCCTTATATAAAGATTGTTGGAAAAGCCGAATGATTAACTACATTTTCGTTTCTTTTGCCACTTCTCTTTTATTCACAAAAAACTTTATTACTATTTATTACTAAAAATTCTGCGATAGTTCGATATGCTTTCACTATACAGCTAGCGCTGGAGAATCAAGAATGCATATTGTAGTTTCAAGATAGATGGGCACTCTATTTCCACTATATGTTTGAGGTTCTCTGCTTAATTTTTTATAGGTAAGCACTGCAAACTGCACGGTTGGATTTCAGTCTAATAATTGCTGCTGCTACATGCTTGTTTATGGTTAGCTACTTAAATCAATGAGGTTTTCCGACAGTAGGCAGATACCTTGCAGAAGGCTCTTTTATCTGAATTACTGGACTCTAGTTGCCACTTTTCAAGATGTGTCCTTCAAGGTTAATATTAATGAATCCAGCTCGTAATCCAAAAGGGCTGACTGAAACATACTAGAATGTAGTTCGGTTAGTAGAAGAATACAGTATAAATATTATGAAAGGGTTTTCTTCACAAAATAATAGCAACTTAATTGGAAGTACCTCTTTATTACTATAATAAAAATAACAATGGCAATCTGTATGGTAAAACACATATATTTATTTTTTAATGGAGAAAAGTGTTAATCCAAACTGATGGGTAATATGTAGTACATATTTTAAAGGCAGATCTATTGTCCAAGGTACACTAGGCATATCAGCTGAACATGATTGCATATCTTCATCAGACTTACAAACTGGATTTAAATATAAATCAAGATAAGGTAATGCTTCCGTGGATATATGAGGATAAAATGTAGTTATTATATTTTCAGTAAAATTATGTTGAAGAGCTTCAGCTTGGAAATCATAGGCCAAACTTGAAGGAATTGCTAGATAAACTCTATATTTTAAACGTTTTTCCGACCATATCTTTTCGGCTTGTTCAAGCACGGAATTTAATTTCAATGCCAGAATTTTCATATCTGATGATCCCATTTCGTAGGTATAAAAATCTTGAATTTTCTGAAACCTACAAAATATATAAGAATTTTTAAAAAAGTGAAAGATAATCAATATATGCTAGAAGTGAAAGAAGAAAGTTTACGCAAAGTGTAAAAAGCTCAAATTTGAATTCCATTTGAATACCACAAAATAATAAAATATTACACGAAGGTTCGGTCAAAATCCATCAACTGAAAGTACTACTTTATTTATTGAATTCCCCCTCCCAGTTCTTCGCGATTTCCTGGAACTTTGCTCCAATGATTTTCTTAAAATTTAGCAATCTATCAATTTATTTGAAGCATTTCCCCAAGAAAATTTTTACGTTTGGGAGATGCACTATTAAGCTTCACTCTTATAAGTGTCGTTTTAGTCCATTGTATCATAATCTATTCATATGTCTATTGAGATTAGGGGAATTGGAGTAGATCCAGTTCCCTCTAAGGTCCCTAGGACCGAGATAAGATAGATAAGTTCCCGTAAGGTCCGAGATAACCGAAAAAAACAACGTAGTTTCGCCTATCTCGGTATATGTTCATATGTACTCTTCTAGGTCGCTAATGGGGCTATTTCAAGTAAAAGCTGCATTATGGGAGATTGTGGGTACCTTCTTCCTCAAAAGGGTCTCCCATATTTCCCCTGCAATCTTTGCTTGATGCAATTCCTAAGGTGATTATTCTATTTATTGCGTCTTTCATTGGAGAGAAACTGAGGAATATTATGGTAGTTTACTTGCCTCCTTCAGCTAAGCTAAATTATTGGCTTTTCATTACACTAACTGGGAACCCACTGAGCAATGTTTTTGCAGTTTCCCTCTTATAAGTATCGTTTTAGTAAATTGTACTGAGAGTAAAGCAAAAGTTTGCTATGTGCCACAAAATAATGTTTTCTATCGCTTTCAAAATATCTTCTGGATGATGCTAATGTTATAAGAATCACAGAAAGTGCTATCTTTGAATGGCACCCGAATGCAGGAAACATAAAAACGAATCCTTTTCCATAATAATAAAGTGTGAATCATTACAGAAACTTATTCATTACATAATACAAGTTAAAACAAGAATTTGTATTATTTTAGCCATAACTTTAGAAAGTAAACCCCGAAGTCAAAATATGGAAACACTGATATTAGTTCAGGAAATGGATGGTTAGTGGCGCAAGGGGCGCTCACTTAGAATATTTATGCTGTACTTCCGAATTTCAAGTACTGACATAACAGAGGTAGTATGCTTTATACACACAAAAAAAAAGAAAAGAAAAGGAAAAGTATCCTCGGCCTTGCGAAATCACAGTGTAATCTTTCTTCTGAATAATGCATCTACTTTTGCAGATTACTGCCCTTGTGGGGAAAAAGACTCGTTTAACCAAATGGCTTCAAAACAGTTAAGTCAACCAAACCATGATTTACTCATGCAAAACAAGGAAGAGACAATGGAATCTGATTCACCGTACATACTTCATGAACCTATAGTTTTAATATACCGTACGACTTAAATGGTAAGAGCCGCCAATTTACAGCTCAAATTGGAATACAATTCTTAATGATATTGCAGGCTTCCGCGGCTACATTCAACGATAAGATTTTGGTTGAGCCGCGTCAGTAGTTAATTGTACAAAGATAATACACAAAGCCATAAAATAATCTCGCGAGCGATACTTTTTAAAAATATATATATAAAATAATCAAATATTTAAATTACTTACCTAGTTCCACTATAAGAATACTGAGCAGCTTTGCCATATTTTAATTGCAATAAAGATACTGGTAACGAATAAATATGCGAAGTGACTAGGTGAACCATAGTTAGTCGTGGTTTGGCGTTTAATTCAGCGGAAAAATGCTTAATCAATGGATAAATACCGCCTTGGTGTATAAATCCAAAGAATACAGTCATAATTATATTTATTAAATACCATATTGCAAGTGTTCCATCTTTAAAGCTGAACTTTCTATCTTTCTTTATATAAGCGATATAACCGTTTTCTTTTTTAGGAATGATAGACTTATATTCTTCAACATGTCTTATCCTTTGTGAATGTAAAAATACTAATGCTAAAGTACATGGAATGAGAAATCGTGCTTCCTGATGTGGAAAAACTGATAAAACTGCCACAGGAATGATGAAAGAGGTTGTCATTAAACCAATTATACTCTGTACTCTAGGCAAACTGCTCCACTTCTTCAATAATCCCCTAAAAAAAAAAATTGTTATCTGAAATAATATATGTAGCATAGACAAGTTTAAAAACAATTTTTCTCTTATTTTTCAATAAATATATTCCTTAGGGTATACTTACCTATAAATAATGTGAACAAAACCAAAAAGCCCAGAAATTCCCAGAACATTATATAAAAGCGGTATATTTATTAGCGTATGTGTAAATCTTGGATGTAGCCCGTGTTCTACAAGATTAGAAGAATTAATGTTATACTTAACAAAGTTATATGGTGCCATTACGAAATCTCTCATTAAGCTTATGTTTTTATTCGTAAGTTCATTAACGGTTAATTGGCCATAATACATCGAATCTACTATAATAAGAATGAAAAGAGCTGGTAATGAACAGAAACAAAAAGCTATCATTCTCATATTGAAGTCGTTTAATCCAATAAATCTAGAGCCCAGTCCACGATGTAACCAAAAAAATACTGGTGGAAATGCATATGCTAGAAATGTAGGACGATTGAAAGTTCCAAGCACTGTCACTGTGGCAATTGGAAATACACTTGAAAATGTATGCCACGGAAGTGATAATCGTAAACGATGAAATTTTACCCTATCTTTAATGTTGTCTGATGTGTTATATCTCTCTCTCAAAAATTCATCTTCATAGATGATCTGCAAAGGTAATATGCAATTTAAGGCTAGAACCTGTATCATTAAAGCAATATCATTAAAAACATACCTGGTCAGACCTTGCCATACAGGCGGCTACTAAATATATTAATATAGAAGTCAACACCATTTCAAAAGTATTTGAAAATGTTCTACACCCATAGACTAATAATGTATAAGAGCTAGCTAATGTTAATAGTCTTGAACGATAATTTTGGCCATATAAGCAACAAATTCTATTAAAAATAAAAGTTACATACGATTATTCAAAACATTTGGAAAATATTTAAAAACGATTTGACTTGGCGATTTTCTAGAAATCCACCTACCTATACAAACAATAATCTATTATAAATGAAAGAAAGCAGCAAGCGACCCTTGGTACGACCAATAGTGTGTACGGTGTTATGGCCTGAATATCAAACCATAAATGTATAAATGGAGCGGCATTTTTAAGTAAAAATAACGGAAGCCCAACAGTTATATAAGGCATTGAGATGCTTCGAACGGGGAATGTTTCATTGAATTCCCAAGGCCTAGAAGCCGCCACACCATAAATATCTCCTAAACAAAAAAATTAGAAAACCTGTCTTAGAAAATCTGTTAATATGTTACTAAACTTAAGAAAATAAATAGATCATCATACCATTGATAACTTCTAGAGTCTGAAAATATTCATCAGGATGAATGTATCCAGTTTGCGGCAAAAGTGTCAATATTAATCGTAAACAAGCGAGAAACCAGTAAGGAATTAAACTTAATTGTATACCCGCTTCTTCATTCAAACCCTTCTTGGTGTGAGCATTTTCATTTCCCTTCTTATCACTGTTATTCATGTCTCATGAAGTTCACCTGATCTCACCGGGACATTTGGTAGGATGTTTTCTTTTAAATTCAAGAAAACAGAAAATACAATCTAATGATGACCATATTTTCTAGCCTCAGAAGAGGTCAGATGTCAAAATTATAAACAAACACTAATCGGGTATATACTTCACTACCCATGACTATAATTATCAAGATGAAACCATAGGCAACAATCTGTCAACATAACCCACATGAGATTATAGAATTTAGACATATGTATGCAAGTGCTAACGTTCAACACTTGGGGGCACTCCAGTCGAAGAACGGAAGAAACGAAAATTTGTATTATCAAAATTAATTTTTACTGCTGTAAGTGGAAGTATTATTATCATATCAAGTTTGTGAAATTAAGTTTTCGTCGGAAGATATATAAGAAAGTGATTTTGACTATCCTGAAATGCGAAACTTATATTTTAGCGTATAAACTTGTATTTGAAAAAAAGCTATAAAACTAAAAATTTCTGGACTCAATTTTTATATTTCTTTAAGGAATAACCAACAACAACTGGCAAGACGTTCTGCGCTTTAGTGATTTTTTTTTTTTAACTTTATAAATACTTAACATTTAGTAAAAGTTCCAAGTTTGGTAAAAATTTGTCAACCTAAACAGTAAGCTGTACAGAAAGAGTATAATATCATTCGTGTTTCACAGAGGCTTTTTATACTTTCTCTTACTCCCTAGTAAGAGGAAGTATTGTACTCGTGTCAGATTTTCGAAAATGAGTTTTCCCGGGTGTATTGTGGTCTTCTCAGCTCAAAATGGTGGTTTTTGGAAGTTGTCTGGTGTTTGTGAACGCATCGCTCAAAAATAAAAAATCGCAGAAAGTTTAAACTTGATATGGCGTTTAAGTTATTACAAAAGGATTCGCGGTACATTGTCTTCCAAAATTCTTCAATCGGAAGTACCAGTTACTGGTGTTTTTTGTTCACTTTTTTGCGATTTTTTTTACACTTAGTATCTCAACAATTTGTAATATTTCTTTGAGAAAATTCATTACAGGCGGCTTTTATGAAAGGAGTGGGGCTACATTTTCTCATAAAGTGCTATTTCAGGTTATTGTTCAGTTTCATCTAAATAATATTAATTTTAATATACTTTATTATGGAAGATTCTTCTCGACCGTTGCTTGTATGAAGGAAAATATGTTGTAGGCCTTGAAAAAGACAATATATTTGTCGAAACGTTGGCAAGAATTTAAATTTTTTAATTTTTTCAAAAAAAGACCGAAACTCACCATCCTTTTCCTTCATACTTTATTATAATTAATTGTAATACACGGTTCTACATACATTGATAATTGCATTAAGAAAAGGTCGTGTGTGTGTGTGTAGCACTTTTTAAAGAGAATCTTGGAACTCTTTCCCCTAGAAACTCCAAAAATAAATTTTCCAGCAATATGTTTCGGTTAACGCATTTAGAGAGAAACGTCCTCTCAGAATACTTTGATATGGAATATCAAGTATGAGCTTCTTGCAGCTTTACGTTTTTGAGGTATTTTTTTTCCACAAACATACACAGAATAAATATACCATCATCAGTAACATTTTTCATACTCATTGAAGCCCAAAATATGTATTTCCGGTGAAAGTTTAAGAACAGTCTTCTCCTCGTTGTATCTACGCCAAGACCGTGCTTGAATCAGTCCATAAAATTGCGGGAATCCTTGACCAACCAAGGCCTTCCTAAACAAATTTTAGTAACCGAGCTCCAATTAAGGCCGCCAACAACTCTACTCTGGGAATAGTCAACTTCTTGATAAGTGTAACTCTCGCCTTTGTAGTTACTAACTCTACTGTCACCCGACCCTTGCATTTTCCTCTTAGAAAATCAGCTCCAGCATACGCTCTTTGGCTGCCATCACAGAAAACTGTAGAGTAGCATCTTTTTCATCACCAATTTGCCTATTTAGTTCAATTCTCTTAAGCAGATGTATGCTTCTTAACCAAACCTCAAAAGGCTTTCTAATGTCTTCGTCCAACGAATCATCACAGCCTAAGTTCTTTGCCCACAATTCTTGAATAAGCATCTTCATCCTTATAGTTACAGGAAGGGACACACCTATAGGATCGAATATTTTTTGTGTCATGGATAAAACGCTCCGTTTGGTTAATGGTGAGGGAAGTTCTCGCTCCCACCAATCCATATTAATTCGAAGGGTATCAGCATATCGATTCCACATTATCCCCGGAAGATTGGACTCTTGAGAAACGTTGTCGTCTGCTGAAGCCAGCTTCAGCCATAATATTATTCGAAATTTTTATGAATTCCGGAATGTCTCCGAAACGCTCAAGACTTGTGGCTAAATTGTCGACATAAAAATTTCTTTTGAGGATGTGGGCCACCTCAGCCGTCTTGCTGCTAGGCGAAACAACGTATTTACTTAAATGGTGGATTAGAATCGATCCTAAAAGGAAAGGACTGCTAGCCTCACCGAACAATACTCCAGCATTACTAAAACCTCTAGCTCTTGATCATCTTTTCTCCACCAGAGAAATTATAGGAAGTTCCTTTCATCGGGATGAATGCTGATTTGTAAGAAGGCTTTTCTTATATCCGCCGTAATCCCGACTTTCCGTTGCCTAAACCTCATTAGGACCTGTGGAATCAGCTCAATGAGATTCGCTCTTCCAAACAATCGTTCAGTCATAGAAATCCCTTAATTTTAGCTGATGCGTCAAATACGGGCCGTATCTTCGTAGTTTTGCTATTTTTCCCGACAACCGGACGGTGCAGAATATAATGCCCTCCAGATAGTTCGTCTACTCTTTCTATAATACCTTCTGTGGCCCAGCTTTGTAATATGGCGTCGTACTCCTTATAAAGTTCGGGCTTAGTTCGCAACTTTGCAGTCATTCGGAGCAATCTTCTTTCTACTAGATCCCTATTTGAAGGCAGATCATTCAAATTATCTTTCCATGGAAGACGCACTTCATATCTTCCGATAACAAAATTGAGTTTATTGTGAAAGTATTCTGATGCAGCGTTTTGCCTCTGTTCTTTGGGTAGCGTTTCAGTTGGGTCCCTAACTCCATGTCTCTAGTTTCCAGAGATCCGAAACAGTTAACTGTGAAACACATAGAGTAGTGAGCATATTAGCATAATTTTGACAATTACTGATACTATCCGTGTCCCGCTAGTATTTACCCTTCTTTCTCTTACCCATGACGGTCCAACCAAATAACATCTCTATAGCTACTAAACCAGACGTCAATGTTTTTATTCCTCCTGTCCACAACTTGCATCCACTGTCGGCCCCAACTAATATATCTATAGGTTTTTGATCATCTCTCGCCAACGTCATTTTACATGATGACAATTCGCTCTTGAGCTTTTTATTCATCACCGCTCTCGGAATCGTATTGGTAATACACTCCTGATCCAAGGCAATAAAATTACAGGTGGAACCAATGCTAGATGAACCTTCAACCAACTGTGTACAACCGCTCCACTTGAACTATCTCCAAAAACGGAATGTATAACTTTACCTTTTCTAATATGTGTCTAACCCATATCTTAAGCCAAGGCACGCCTAATATAAGAGTGTTGCGAACTTGTATCGATAGGACCCTAGCTTCCCTGCGTTTGTTCCCGTTTTTGATATAAACCATAAGAACTGAAGAGAACTTCATCCACAGTGTCTCTAGACCAGTCGTTGTCCCTCATTAAATAACACGCGTAACATAAGTTAACAGGAAATCTCCTCCTTTTGTTCCAGGGATCTTTCAACAACCTCTGAACGCTTGTTTTTGGATGTTAGTTCGTCAGTTTTGCGGCATAAGATAGGTATATGTCGGTCATGACAAAGGACACAGCGGGCTTTACACTGTGTTGACATATGACCAGGTTCGGTACACGCGAAACATCTCCTGGCCCTTTTCAAGACAAGCTTCTTTTGGGCTTGATTAAGCTTCGAGAAGTAATACAATCTGAGGTTTTATGCCCGCGCTTGTGACAGAACAAACACTCACTGGATATTCAATTTGTTTCCAAATTGGCTAGGTCTATTGCCGATGGGGATAATTGCCCCTTTTGATTTAGTTTTCTCTAGAATCTGTCGGGTTGAGAAGACTGGGCCATGGCCACTCTTACCTCCCCTTCCCTTTTTAGAAATGCCAGGAGACTGTCCATTTGCTCCTTCAAAGTCCTGGGGTCTGTTTGATCTTTGCCACAATCTTAAAATTCCTTCAGGTAATCCTGACTCAATAAAAGGAACCAGCAGTGCTGCATAATTGTCGGAGACAATGTTTAAGGCCTCCAGAGCTCTTACTTGTGTTTAAGTTGATCGTAAAATTCACAAAGATTAATATTACTTTTATTAGAAACTAATGCTAATAGTTCCAGCATATAATGCTCAATGAGGTCTGTGCGGCCAAAACGCTCTTTCAGAGCTTAGAGCGCCAAGGGGTAATTTGTACCGGAAGGAGGAAAGCTCATTACAACATTGTAGGCCCGAGAGCCCATTTTCATAGATTGAATTAAGTACTGGAATTTTCCTTCGTTATTAAGAGACTCATCCTCCTCAATTCGTGAGAACTGAGCCCAAAAAGAAATCCACTGGGACACTTCCCCTCCGTACCTTTTCAATTCTAGCTTAGGAAGTCGTATAGTTGTTCTAGCTTGCTCCTCGGGTACTTTTACTTTATTTTCTTTAACTTTAATTAATTGATTAATCTTAACTTGTAGTTCGTAAAATTTAACGGCATACTGTTCTGCCCTTTCCATTTCTTCCTGAATACATTCCGTATTAACCTTCTCTTCGTTAAATAGAGGTCCAATATTTCTTTATCTAGTTCTAAAATCTCCTTCATTCGTTCTTCAAGAACATGAAATCGTGCATTGATTAAATCAAACTCCGGTTTTAGGGCTTTTATTAATTCTTCAATTATGCTCTGAGTTTTTGTAAACATCGGCCGTATGATGCCTCTCCTTCTTATTTGATTTTCACACATTGTCTTATAATTAATAAAAAGAAAAGGGAAGGTAACAGCTAAGCGGGACTCCCACGCGGAGGACCCGGGTTCGAGTCCAGCTGTGCTGCCCTTAAATTTTTTCTTCCGAGGAGCTTCTACAGCTCACTGTCCGGTTACGGACAGTGTTGTCTGTAACGGGAGAACACTGTCCGGAGGCCGGCAGTGCATTGAGAAGGCTCCGGGCGCCAATGACCATAGATGTTACGCGCCTTAAATAAAAAAAAAATACAAAGAAATAAACTACTGTTTTCTCTTTACCTAACCCAAAATGTATAAAGTTTGTCCTGTCACGTCGCCAAATTATGTGGCGTTAGGTAAAAGAAAAATAAAAACAGTATGCAAAATAGTGAAATTATAATTCAATATTCTTGTTTGAACATACTCTCACAACTTTATTTTATAATCGTTCACATGCAGAAAAATGCTTAATATAATGCTTTGTCCACACCGGTAGATAAAATCGCGCAACTCGTGTCTATGAACAAAGTTCTGCGATTGTCGATAGACAGTCTGGAACAATTTCGGCGTTCTGCAACTCTCCATAGACAAAAATCTTATGTCTGTCACCCATTTCAAATGGAAAACTTGCGATTTGTTGCGCAACATTTCGTAGTCTGGACGTATCCTATAAACAGAAACTACATTAGGATGGTGAATGAGTCCGCCAGGAAACGGAGCGTGACTCCCAACCTGTGAAAAACTGGGATGGTTTCCCGGAAATTCGTGTGGTGCTTGGCGATTTTTCCCCCAACCATCAGAAGTAAATCTTCAAAATCACTCCCCCCAGTGATTTTGACCCTCCCTCAACCGTGTGAAATTCCAGAATTCCATGGCATCTTCTAATTTCAATTTATCCAAGAGATTTTATCCCTGTAATAAAAACTGGTGTCCACCAACGTCTTCTTTTTCTGTTTTTACTTTCAAAAATAATAACGAAGCGGCTATCAACCTACAAGCAGCAATGTCTCCGGCCATTACAATGGTTCCAGTACTAACCCGAGACTTTGTATATAGGAACTAAGTCTACAAATCGTTTTGCAACTTGTTCCCAACAGCCTATGCATAGTATTCTCGAATGTCGATAAACAGTTGCACGATTTTGTCTACCGGTGTGGACTTACCTTAACAAATATGTAAAGAAACCTTATCCTTTTCATTAACCCAACTGGAGGCTAATTAGAATCAGGGTTGCCATACAATAAAACAAATCCCTTCCTATATTCTCTTCTAGCGCCCCCTTTCCCTTAGCTAAATTTCTAATAGAGAGAGTGTGTGTGAGCGAGAGAGAATGATATTCGTTAATCATTTTTTCATAATGTATTTCCGGAATTAAAATTTCAAAATTTTATAATATCGCAATATTTTCTCTCATAATGGTAAGAGAAAATAAAAAGTAATTGAAAATATAACAGGGAATCGTAAAAAAAAAAAAAAAAAAAAAAAAAAAACATTAAACGAAATTTTATTACTTCAACCCTTCAGTTTTAAAACATAATATGGAATTAAGCTTATTTTATAAAATTGTGATGCACACATACACATTTTAATATAATAACATTATTATTATTATTATTTTTCAACAAACTAATTTTGGTAAATTTCATACTTTGTTGGTTGACACATTACCATAATTCACTAACAAATAATTAAACATATTCTTTAATAAAAAAACAACAACAAATCGTGTTATGTGCTATTATTTGTTATATTATAATTCATATGTAACATTCAATGATTTTATTTATACATAATATATTCATAATTATTTTATTTTGTTTATAGCATTAGGTTTACACATGATGTATCAATCAATGTAACATAGTCTTAATTTCATTTACATTAAACTTTATGTTAATAAAATGAATGATGCCATTGAAAAGTGTAATAAATACTGAGTAAAAAAAAAAAAAAAATTAGATCACAAAGTGATGATAAAATTAAATGATTATCTACAATAAAAAGTCGTGAATTGGAAACAATTAATGGCAGTCTTTTTTATTTGTCATTTTGGATTTAAGTAACATTTGTGTACTAGTAAAAGTTTTATTTTCAAAAGTGAAAATCTCAAGCTTTCAGATTTTTTTATTTTAATAAAAAAAAAAAAAGTTAATATATTAACAAAACAATAGCAAAGCTTTATGAAGAAGTAATTTTATTAATTAGAAGGCACGAAAGAGAAATAGTTAAAATAAAAATCAAATTTAAAAAAAATATATATATAATTTTATGCGCTTCATACATCCAATTTAGTACTAAAGAGTTCCAGCTATTTATTTTATTTATAATACTGAAACCAGGGAATAAAGCTTTATCCTAATACAAATTTTATGGGCTAAAAAAAAAAAAATCAAATAGTTCGAACACTTATTTTGCATAAAAAGCTGGCCAATTTTAACCATGAAGTATATGTAAAATAACAAGTATAAACTACTAATACAACCATTCTAATTAAAATCAATGGAATGCTAAGAATTATCTGATGCGTCTTTTTTCTTTTTTTACTAAAAGCTACCTTATTATTAAAGCAAAATAATTAAACTAATAAAAGCAATTAATTGATAGAAGTTGGGGAGAGGGAATTCTATACTTTCTGTTGGGATCATTCTAATATTAAATAGTGTTACACTGAAGTGTGCTATCTGAGGCTGCATGCTGATTTTGTGTTTTTTCCAAAGTAAACAAAACATCCTTCTATATGAAAGCACACTACATGAAGTTGTCAATGGAAGCCTAACCTAGTGTATATATCAAATATCTGGGCTTATGAATAAAGAAATTTTTTTAGAAGATATGGAAAAATTAAAGAAAATATCAATCACTATTCTATAAATCATGAGTCTACTGATTCGTTCTTATTAATGGATGAAATTTTCCGAAATTTCGATTACTGAAAATTGGCAATGTTTAAACTGCATGTGATAAAAGAAAAATATATATATGAAATTTGTAACTGGAACACTAAAATAATCCACAATATTTAACTTTAATATTTAAAACCCAGAATGGAAAAAATCCTAAATTGCATAAATACTTGCTTAGAAATAGGTTTTTAGCTAGGAAATATTTTGTAACAAACACATTCTATGTAACTAGTAATAAAACAATGAGACGAATGCTTATAAAAAAGTGATTCTGTTTTCAAAATACTGCAGCATTAACAGAATGGCCTTAAACTGATTTTATAGAAATTCAGTTTTCCAGTTTAAAAAAGAAATTACAGATTAAACCGACACTCAAAGCGGAAGCCACTGTAATTATTAAAAGGTATTTTGCATTAAAAACCGGTAATAATTTTAATCTTGCCCCTGCTAACTTCTGGAAGCAATACTTGAAGAATCCAGAATCAGAAAGAATGGGATACAGAATAATTACCAAACAAATTCACTTGAATTTGCGCTTTCTATGTTGAAATGAGAATGTCATCGCGCTTATAAGAATAAAATCGATTCTTTAGTAAGCGATAAGTGGGAATGGCGCTGATCTCTCAATGAGGAACCTCTAATCTGGTTAATTTCTAACCACCAGCGAACGTCAATAGAGAAAAGAAACGCTTTTGGACTATCGTTAGAGCTGCCACCAGTGCTAGCTTGATTATCCACCACATTTTAGTCTACTTTCAGAGAAGCCTGGCTCTAAAGAAGGCATATTGCCACAAAGCAACACGCTACCTTCTGGGAAACTGCACTAAATTTGAGAAGGTTTTTCAAAGTTTATGTTCCAAATTGCATGCCACGTGGACAAATCTGTGGTAGGGCAAACCACCTTGTCCAAGAGGCATTTCGCTAAGCAGGAGAAAAATTAAATTCATAACAGTAAAAATCAAAAAGTAAAAACAGAGATTACAGCTTTAACTACATACCCTTAGTTCTGAGATAGCAGAAAATAACTTCCGTGGAAGAAGGCAACATCCAGGAGTGGGAAAATACATTAATTATTAATTCTATTTCTATACAACAACAAAAAATCAGATAAAACAAAACACCCTCCGTTCATAACTGTTTTAAAAAAAATGATAAGAAGTCTTAAAACATTTTTTATAATATTTTAAATATAAAATCATTTCCATCAAACGCCACATAAGCCAAAAACTTAAAACCAGCCAAGATCAAATAGAAAAAATATCAATAAGCACAAATGTTTTATTTTTAAGAATAAAAAGAGTTAAGAATAGAACAGATATAAACATTAGGGTGTAAAACATATAAAGACACACTGATACGTTTTTGATTATATTACTAAAGGAAATTTTTTAATATTAATTGTCGGTGGGCCTTATCAAGTTTTTCCCATATTCTGAATAAAAAGTAACTGTAAAAAACTATTAAATGAATTAGATATATCTTTTTTTCCTTACATTAAAATACTTTAAAAGTCCATATAGATTGAAATCCAGAGCATTTCATTATGAATCAAGTCACAAAGAATGATAATATGAGATTGTATTATACTGTATACACCACAGTCACTAACCTCCAGATTTATTCGCTCGAGAGAAAGAGTTTTGCACAAACAAATTTTAAGCTGGTTTTCATTCATTCATTTATTTTTATTCAATACACAAGGACGAATGTAAAAGAGATAAGGGCTACAGATAATGTTAGTGGGATTGAGAATCCGGTCTGTATATTAATATTCTAGTCCAGCTTGTGCACGAATATTATAGTTCCTCTAGAAATTGATAGGAGGTTTGTGAGAAATTGATGATGAATAGAGTGCTTAATTTTGTGGTCATCACTGACGGGTTTCAAGCAATTGTTCATGATAACAAATGTTCTGACAGTGTAAGATCTAGCAGACTCTAGCTTAATGCAGTGTAGATATATTACTCTATTAAAAACTAGAATAATTTTTTTTTTGTAATTAAATAGTAGTTGAGTTATTTTCTTGTTTGTCCTTAAGTGTATTGTATCATATTTATGGTGAAATCGCCAGCTGTAGCTAGGCCTTTACCAAAAGAAATAATTACTTATATACAATAAATTTCAACCTATATAGAGAGTACCTCACTAATCAATGACTCTTATTTACAATGTATATAAATCAGCATAAACTGTATACATTTCTACATACAAATCCTTTTCCTCCTTCAATGTCTGATTAAATAAGGTTCTTAAATAAAAAAATGTTAATATCGTAAAATGAAATTTTTCTTTTTTTGTTGTGTAAAAACAGTTATTGTCATTATTTCCTGTCTTTATACATAATATTATATGTATTCAATGAGTTTAAAAAAATATTAAAGCTAAAACAAATTTAAGTAATTAACCGATCAAATAATATTAAATATACCAGTTTTGTTCTTATTATTTTTCCTTTATTCACATTAAAAAAGAAGAAGTGAAGTAAAAGAAAAACTAATAATACTATTAAAATAAAATAAAAATTAATAAAATACTGTAAATCATGGAATGTTTTTGATAAATTTTATCACTATCTCACATATCTCTTTTTTGATTGACAATTTTCGCAAATATTATCTTTTCGAAGAGGTAAAAATTTTGCACATTATGGAACATTTTAAACAATCAAAAAACTTGTTCGAGTTCCATTAATACTATTATATATAGCATATAAGCAAAAAATAAAAAGTAAAGATAGTAAAAATTTCTCCAGAGAATTGTTTTTACTTTGCTCAACTGATTGTAAAAAAAAAAAAAGTATTATTTTCAATTTAAACTTTAAATAATATATTGGGGATATAACTGAATTGAGCGAATGAAATTTGAAACAAGGCAATATACAGTGGTGATCAGAAATATCTGCATATATACATTTTTGCTAAAAATTAAAAAGATTTGCAAAAGAAAACAAAAATACAAAACCACTTTAGTAAATAGACTTTTATTTCTCTAGATAATCATGTTAAAAGAATTAATTGAAAAAAAAAAAATCTTAAGAAATAAAACTTCTTAATTAAAAACCCAAGAAAATAATTCAAAAGGGCTCTATTCTGTTCAGGGTGAAGAAATATTTCTATTCTATTTTTGAAGAAATATTTAACTATTTAGCATCCAAAATTCAATGATTGGTGACTGTTCTGTCATAACAAGTACATTAACATACTAAGCTTGAAATAAATTTAATCCTCTCCTAAGTAACAGGGCAAAGATCGAAGCCATGAGCTTTAAGACGGAGCAGCTTTCAGCTTTGCTAGGCCCGATTAAAAGGGCAAAGCTAAAGGATGTGCTGTAACTATAGGCGATCCACAATAGACCTCTTAGTGTAGGTCATGGTGGAACGAGGCTAGCCTCCCCTTTATCAATCAATCAATCAACAGGGCAAAGAGCGCTTGGTTATGTTAAGAGCTATTTTGATTAAACCAAGTAAATTTGACGAGATGTTTTTTCTTTGATAAAACAAGCAATAGATAAAAATATATATGCAAAAAAGAAAAAAGACAGAGACGCGCTAGTAATTGTTCGTAAATAAATGCTGTTTGGAGGTTCTAAATATTCGCCATAACTTGAAGATTATTAACACTATAACTTTGTTTAGTGTATTGGACTTGAAAATTTATACAAAATAAGATTGTTGAAATTAAATGACAAATAGTCCTGGTATACATTTATAATAAAGTATGGTATATTATATATATATTTTGTTTACCATACCTTATATACCGTATACCATACATATAATACTATCACATTCAGAGTGATGCATTTTTGAAGAAATATTTAACTATTTAGCATCCAAAATTCAATGATTAGTGACTGATACATATATATATACCAGGACTTTTTATCATTTAATTCCAACAATCATATTTTGAAGATTACTGCTGGGCAAATATCTACACCTCAAGAGCAAGGTCACGATTCTATGTTTATGGCTAAAAAAAACATCATAATATCCAGATTAGAAGCCCAGACTCCACAACAAAAAAAAAAAATTGATATATTCGCATCCCAAAGAGATATCTGGCAAGCAGTGATAGTTGTAAATTCCAATCAAAGGTTGTAAAATATGAAAAAAAAAAAAAAAAAATTTTACTCGTTTTAATGATTATGCAAATATTTTTGAACGCCACCATACTTATATAACAACTCAAAGCATACTTTCCATTTCAATTTTAAAAAGATTAAAAAATCATTGAGCATTGAAAAAATATTGATTAAAATCTTTGAATATGAAAATGGAATACTTTTTTTTTCTGGAAAATAGTTATTTCCATATCGTTTTAAAACTATCCAAGTTGTATTGTTTTTGGTATAATATCAACAATTATTAATATCGATTTTTTCAAAATGCTGTGCAACACAATACAAATAATAATACAAAAATTATTTAAAAAGAGAAATCGTATATAATTTCTGATTAGTAAAATTAGTTAATTTTCTTCTGGAGAAGTATTACTATATTATGTAACAGAAATGATAAAAAAAAAAATGATAATATGGTTTCTGACTATCAGAATCAGAAGAGAAGTGATTTAAAGATAAATAAAAGAATACTGTAAGCAATATAGACAACCTAAAATACTTCTAATTCAATTGTTAGTCGAGCAGAAGCGATTGAAGCCTAGACTTCAACGCATCCATCTTGCTTTGTTATCCAAGTCCATGATCTTCAAAGAATCCTTGAGGTGTCTCCTCCTGGATTAAAAAAGAAAAAAAGAAGACATTAAATATTCACGAAATTACTAATATTATAATATATATTCAATATTATGTTATATATATATAATATATTTGGAGTATCTAAACTTTCTAAAATATACTACAAGCACCGAGTTGCAACATATGCTTAACGTTCAAAATTACAAGCAACCAAACCAAATTAAAAAGCAAAATTTTTAAAAATAAATAATATTTCTAAATTAAAAATTCTAAATTTACAAAAGGGCCTATATGTTGCAACCCGTAAATAAATTTGAAATTTACTAACGTACCTATGTTTTGCGTGTATGCAAGTCGTAAGGCGAAGCTTCAAAGAGGCAACATGTAGACCCTTTTTATTCCATAACTGAACAGACTCATGTACTATTTTTTTTTTTTTTAATTGTATTAACAACTGTGACTTTTATTTTCTAAGCTCAAATGCCATGCTGAATACGTGCAATTTAGAAAATGTGCGCTTTTTCTTTTTATGGTTTTTGGTTAAGGCACAGGTTTATTAAATTATATATAATGTATATATATTTTGTATAAATGTGTTATCATCATAATTAAACTACTAGGAATTATCATAAACATTAACTACACTAAAAGTGAGGAGAAATATTTTTATATATTTAAATACAGGATGATGGGCAGGATTGTAATAGACCTCATAGAATGTAGAACAAGCTAATCAAATACTTTCATTCTTTTTTTTTTATAAAATATTTCTTAGAACAAGTTACATTTCTGATGCGTTTTCGAAATTGAGAAGTATTTTGCTCGCAATTTCAGCAAAAGAATTAAATTGTCTATTGAGATCTAGGTCTGTCTATTGATTAACAATTTTTTTTTTTTTACAAGTTTTTTTTTTAATTCACTATCAATTTTATTTATTCCTATTTGGTGGAAAATCTTTTATTTGAAAGAACTTTTAACTTGGTATAAGATCGATAATGTGATAACATCAGCAAGTTTACACATTAAAAAGGAAATATCGGGCATGAACGTGATTTGAAGTTTACTTAATTAATAATAGATATACTTTTTAACCCACAATGAAACTAATTTCTTTTTTTCAATACTTTTTGGATATTGTAAGGAAAAAAATTACTATTAGTACTGCATGTTATATAAATTAACCTAAAGCAGTGATAGTAAGTTTTTATTAAGATCTGTTTGCTTTCCATTAAATATTTGCCGTCTAATCTATTTTGCCATCTTTAATAACAAATTGAATAATAAATAAAATTCTTTCAATTCGAAAAAATAATATTACGAAGTTTAAAAAAAATAAAAAATTTCAAAATTTCAAATACAAAGTTTTTTACAAATGAATTGCCTCATCTACTTAAGTTTAACCGCTTTTTTTACGAAAATAAGATGAAATTATTTCTCAATTGAAGTTAAAGCTTAGAAATGTGATTTTTCGAGAAAAACATTAAATTTTTATGTTAATTAAAAAATAATAAACTCCCAACAGTTGAAAATTAGCTAGGAGTATTACATTATTAATGTTCAAGTGAGGTATGCTAATCATCTAAAGAATCTTTATCAATCATTATATTATATATATAAAAACAAAAATAAAAATAAAAAAAGAATTCGATATAAAACAATATTTCTTTATTGTTCTTTATATGTAAAAATAAAATAGGTACACATCAGATCTACATGCACAAAAATGACAAAAAAGAAAAGAAAAAAAGAGAATACATCCTCGCAAATAAATAATTTATCAATTTAATATGAAAAAAAGTATATTTTTTAAATTTGTATTTACTTTGTAAAAAATAGTATTTTCATATATTTCTTAATTGTAAATAAGAAAGGTCATGGCCTATTTTTGAGTCCACAAAATTGAAATTTTTTGCACCTAATTTTCTTACAATGCACAATAGTATATGAAAAAATACAGTTCAATTTTTTTTTTTTTAAATTTTGAATTAAAACAATGAAACATATCGCAGTCACTTTATACACTACTATATAAATTCACTTTTTCAGATAACTTTGAATTAATGTATATAAATTACAGAAAATAAAAAGAATTAGATTGAGTACATATTTAGGAAATATTTATATTTTTAACTGAACAAAATTTTTGTATTACAAGTT
Source organism: Triatoma infestans (assembly GCA_011037195.1). Classification (NCBI taxonomy): domain Eukaryota; kingdom Metazoa; phylum Arthropoda; class Insecta; order Hemiptera; family Reduviidae; genus Triatoma; species Triatoma infestans. The sequence goes on along the minus strand of JAAEAF010001551.1, from coordinate 113,917 downwards.
TTATTTTTATTTTGTTTTATAAAAAAAAAACTATTAATATGGCCTATTATAAAAAATAATAATATTAATCAGTCAACAATAAAGCTAATATAAACATTTTACAAATAACTATTATAAAATATACTTTTATGCTAAGATAAAAGCTACACAGTTAAGACAAAAATTAGTTGATATATTATTTCCACTATAAATAAATGGGTTGCGGGAATTATAATCAAATAATTTAAAAAGAAGAAAATGACGATATCTTAACAAAGAGCAAAAAAAAAAAAAAATCATATTACTTTTATACAAATATATAGGAACAGGGAATAGTTTTATTTACCGGAAAATGTAAATAAAAGTTTATAATTTTAAATATAATTTACAGTATCTTTTTATTTTTTTTAATGTCCCAAGGAACTATGCAACCATATCTTTGGCAAAGGAAAAGTAAATTATTATTTAGTAAAATGTATGGTATTTGGAATTTTCATTTTTTAAGAATAATGTTTCTGATCTGAATCGCCGTAATGGATTAAATAACGAGTAATATGATTTGTAGGTTATTGATGCATCGATATGAAAGTAAAGTGGATAATTTTATTATTATTATTATTTTTTAAATAAAACTAGATCGCTTTCGCAGGAAAGTTACATTTCTCAGCCTATTTCCAAAAGAGAAGTTATTTTCCACAAAATTAGCAGGCTCTTTTTCTAACTTGAAGTTGAATGTATTAATTAGAGTCGTACCAATCTAAGAGAAACCAGAAAATATGAAATTTTTAAGTATTAAATTTCAGTATTAAATTTACTTGGGTAGTTGATAGCAAATTTTCAGAAAAATTCCTCATTTCATATTTTTCAAACCATTTATCACTAATGTTATTACCTCAGTAGGGAGAATTATATCTAGTTTGACAGTAAAATCTGGATGAATCAGAGTTAGCGAGTTGGAAAAAGAATGCAGGGAATGAAGGAATGTTTAAACTATGACTTTAAACTATTCTTAAAAAATACTAGAGCGGGAGGCCAAACTAAAGAAGTCGTTCAAACAAGCTACTTGAGAAACATTCCAGGTTATCATCGGTGTTCCACAACACCAGAAATCTGTAATATTCAAAAGCACAATAAACTTCTTTAGAAGATAAGTGCCATGGTTACAAGGCAACGCCTCATCAGGAAACATGTGTGAGTAATCTTGCAAGAGATTCACCGTGGCATGTGAATAGTCTTGCTAGAGAATCACCGTGGCAAAATATTCACCGCTTTTTTTAAAAATGAGCCTAACATATCTTAAAACTTGAAAGAAATTGAAAATTGTGGTGGCAATAAAATGATTTTATGGTCAATTTTGAATTTTGTGACAAATTATTAACTGAGCAAAAATTGATTTGAAGACTTTACTGAGAAAAAATGCTTATAACAGATTCATTGTGCACTTATTGAAATTTTACTACTCTTGATCTGAAAGTAGAATTTGCTTAGGCTTAAGGGGGGGGGGGATAAGAAATAAAAACGTACCTTTTTGAAAAAATGGCAAAAAAAATAAAATTGATCTTTTAGGTTTCCGCGCGGCCATATTCATGAAAAACACTTGACTTTCCGGTTTCCTAGAAACCGATGTTTCGCCCATATTATATTGCAATGGGCCTTTCAGGGTCGATACAGCTTGACAGCCAATTGGCTCATTGCAATATGGGAAACGTCGGTTTCCAGCCAACCACTGACGCGGACTCAACCCGGAAACTCAAGTGTTTTTCAACTAAAAAAATTGTTCTTCAAAATTTAAATTAATAAACATCGTTTTATCGTTTATTGACGTTACCCGGAATTTAGCAAGGCTTTGTTAAATAATATACTAACGCCGCTCTTCTAGGAAGTTTTAAAAAACTTTTAACAGTTTTTCAAATGACTGGGAAAAAGAAACTGTTATTTTTAACGTATAAAGAAATTTTCCACGATCTAAAATTGGAGTTTTCTCGTCCATTTTCTTGAAAAACGTAGGGACAGCGAACAAATCACTGAAAAAAGTTTATCGCTTAGTTTCTTTTAAACGCCAGGCCCAAGGAGTCGACAAGGGCACTTATTTATTAGAGCTACTTTCCGGAAGCCTGCTTTATTTTGTGGTCATCGAACTGTTTCAGGTGTTCGCCCTTAAATAGTATGTCTTATAAATGTGTAATAGCACAAGACTTGCGCAGAGCAAAATTAGTTTATACACACTATTTTGTTCTGCGCAAGTCTGTGTTATCACACTGTTTATCAAGACATCCTGATGCTGGCGAACGCCCGAAACCGGTCAATGACGACAAAATGAAGCAGGCTAACACGGAAAATATCGCTGTTGCATTCAAGGTATGCGAACCCAACCACAACAAAGACTAATTATTCTCAGTTCCTTAGGGAAAATTTGTTATTTGGCCCTAAAATTGATTAGAAGACCTCAACTTAAATGTATTATACACAAACTGATCATATTACTCGCTATTCTAAATAACAGTGTAATTCTACACTTCACAGGAATTAAAAATACTTTGCCTAAATAATTCAAATTGATATGATTACCAATATTTTATATTGTTATCAAAATTAAAAACTAAATATAATATAATAGACAAGGAACCTTTTTAAAATTAAAGGAAAATTTTTGACAGTGAAGTGCTTACTAAAACTGGAAGTGCACACACATACCAGGGGGAAAAAATACTATTTTAATTCAATTAACAGCAAATGCTACATACACTATTACAAACTGATTATATTGAAATTACAGAAAACAGGTGATTTGTGCAGGTTTTACTATGCCCTATTGATTATTCTGTTTGATTTTCCCTAATTCATAAAAAAAAAAATTAAATTACTATATTTTTTTTTTTGTAAAACAAAAAGTTAGTATAAAAAAATGACTAAATTATTATTGCACACATTTCAGTTAATTAAAAAGTAATTAAATAAAGAAAATTAAATAAAAATAAAAAAACAAAAACCAATTCTTTTCAGTTGTCAAAAGCACCGAGACGTTGTAACGATGTTCTGATGAGCCCCATCTTTTAGGTACTAGATGAGACCAATTTCTCTTAGTGCCCCTTCAACTGCCTCATCCTAGAAAACACACTCTCGATGGAGAGGCACCCCAAAATAAAAATAATTTAGGTTTCGGTGATTTTCATGCAAGTCTGTTTAGGAAAAAAAATACTAAATCCATGCTCTACTTTTCTTTCCAAAACATCTACTATATATGTACGAACATGCTTTTTCATGCTTATTTCCAAACATTCAAATACAAAAAATTAAAGAAAAAAGTATAATTATAGTAGTTTTAATTTTTAGTACAATAGTAATAATAAAAAATGATGATTTATACATATTGTTTTATGTTTTTATACAGATAGTTTAGGAGCCATAGTTAATTACAACTTCAAAATTAATTAACACTCTTTTCAAAGTGTTATATATATTTTACCACACAATGAAAATTGATATGCTCTTACTCTTTAAGTAGCACCCAGTATGAGAGCTCTGACCCAGGGCGGAATTCCTGGGAGAACAAAAATTAATATAAATCACAAATAATAAGCACTTGTTCATTTCTAATATCTTCTTCCATAACACAGGGAAAAAACACAAAAAAAGGAAAACAGTAAAAACCTCAACGCAACTATCAAATTCATTTCCACTTTTGATTCCTCTCATCTAACATAAATAAATAGAGATAAAGTTAAAATTCTGAAAAATTTGTTTTTATTTTCACACGATTTCATGGCTGAAAGAAACTCAAATTCTGACAGCCAAGATGTTCCAAAATGAGCTAAAGAGTGTGTTTTTATCCTTTTAGGTTAAAGATTTATTCACGGATCCTACGCGGTATTCAATGATAATGCAGGCTGGACATGCAGTTTTGAAGGCAATGTATAAAAATGTGTTTTTTTTTTAATTTAGGGCGCATCAACATCTATGGTCATTTACCCCGGAGCATTCTCAGCGGACTGAGGGCCTCCGGACAGTGTTCTCCCGTTAGAGACAACACGGCCCATCACCGAACAGTAAGCTGTGAAGGCTTATTCATTGTTAGACCATTGGACAATTGCGATTTTATTGGATTGGAGCAAAAGTAATTGGCTTTTAATAGTTGAAATTTGCGCTCTGATAATGGATGACATTCTTTAATAAAATGGTTATATTACACATCATTTTAATATGTATTTCTCACTTTATGTTTTATATGCCAATGATTTATTACTTCCTGCAAATTATATATTTATTTTAACCTATAGAAATAAAGTTAGACAAAAAGCAATTTTGTATGATTTTCTTATTCGAGTATCAAAATCGCCTTTTAGGCAGCGGAGACCATTCGCAATGTCAACAACCAGGAACTGCTAGCGAACGTACAGGGTCGTTGTGGTAGAAGTTTTGCAAAGGAGAAGGAGCCTTGAATGTGAGGATCGTAGTGGCCGGCCATCGGAAGTTGACAACGACCAATTGAGGGAAGTCATTCAAGCTGATCCTTTTACAATCACAAGAGAAGTTGCCGTTCGTGATTAGAAGCAAAATGAAAAGGTGAAAAAGCTCAGTAAGTGGATATCTCATGAGCTGTTCGGAAGTAAAAAAAAAATTTTGAAGGCAAGACGTCTTCTCTTTTGCTACGCAACAACAACGAACTATTTCTCGGTCGCATTGTGAAGACTTGCTCTACAAATGGCAACTCCTGCAACGGAATTGTTCAACAAAAAGGTCCAAATTCCAACGACACCACCCGATCCCACGACGCAAATCAAAGCACTTCAAAAGTTGAACTAAATGTTTACGAAATTGTGCCTCATCACGCCCTATTCACCTTACCTTCGCCAACCGACTATTACTTCTTCAACAACTTCGAAAACTTGCAAGGAAAACGCTTCGAATCTTAAAGCACGGATTATAACACTGCAGAACAAACAAACTTATTTCTCGTTGGCAAAAATATTAAATTGTAAAGGTTCGTATTTTGATTAATAAAGTTATGTTTGAGCCTAGTTATAATTATTTAAAATTCAGTCCTTAACCGCAATTACTCTTGCACCAATCCTATAAATATAACAATACATTTATATTAAACTGAACCTAATAGATAGTGTTCAGCGGCTGAATTAGTACTGTGGTAGCACGTGAAGACTGAAATGCAGAGGCCGCGGGTTCGGGTCAGGCAACGTTACCCGTAGATGTTTCCCTCCTGGGAGCATTTATAGCTCACTGTTCTCTTTTTGTACTATGAAAAAGAGAATACCATCCGGATGCCGGAAGTGTACTTAGAAGATTCAGGATCAATGGTCACAGATATTGATGTACCAAAACAAAAAAAACAAGTTTTTTTTAAGTGAAATGCCCAAAGTTTCATTTAATTTGTCAAATAATAAAAAAAAATAATTATTTATTTGTTTTGTTTTTTTTTTTGAACTCGTGAACAAAGGAAATAAGCCATTAATAATTATTAATCACCGTTATTTCTTTTATTTATTTATTTTAATCAAATTTGATTATTTAGTAAATTTCTGTACATTAGTCTGAAGGTGGTATACGGCGCATTCGACCCCATTCAGATTTTTGGAGCCATCCATAAAGAGCAAGTATCTGCTGGGGAAGCGGTATTTTAATTTATCAAGCAGCAATGCATTTCGGATTTAGGTTGTTCTTATAATGGAAAATCTTTGTGTGAATATTTATTAAATGTTTTAACCTATAGTCCAGAAAAATTAAAAGTAGGAGCCCAGAAGAACTTCCTGCTATTTGTAAGATGGTGATGCTGCTCTTTTCTTCTGGATGAGAGACCTAAGTCGTTATCCCATTTAGAGAATGAAATTATGGCCTATCAAGGGAAGTTATGGCTTTTTCTAAAATCTGATGACTACAAGGTATATTATATCGTCGGCAAAATGGGACACGCAGATCTCTGAAGGTTTCGCCCAAATTCGAAACCTTTGTTCTCGAGTTCTATTCGAAATGTATATATATTAAATAGAAGTGGACTTAATACTGCACCTTGAGGAAGACAACATATAATGAAACATAATTCGACAACGTTTGGCGGTCAAATGTTATAAAACATACGGGCATTTTTTTCGTTTAACAGATTTTTGCTATTTTGGACTTTACAAGGGGAGGCACCGTATTGAGAATGGCTAACTGGAGAAATGGGTTCTGATAGAATTTCATCTTCATTTAAATCTGTGACAATGTCCCTAATTATGCCCATGCTGTACATCCACAAATTAAGCAAGTAAGTCGAGAGTTCCCCCTCTTTAAGTATGTCAAGAGTTAACAGATCGTTATCTGCCTGTGAGCTACCAGTAATAATTTTTATTCGATTTTACCCCGAGATTGCAATATCAATCTTTATGCGTCATTGATATAATTAGCCATTTTCCCAAAGTCATTCGATGAACTTTCCTAACTTCTCCTTATTTCCTTCTAAGTTATCTATGAATGGACCCTTTCACTGATTGTGTACTTATTTTTAATGTAATCGCGTTTTAATGTAATCCATCCTCAGAGATATTTGGAAACAATATCAATAGACAAATTCCCAAAATGATCAGTCCGAAGAAAAAGGCCTACTTTCGGGGCAGAATAGATCTTTCAGGTCGCAGTGCAATATCCCCTATAACAATCAATCTGAGGCACTCTTTCAAGCAGTTTTCACTAGCCAAGTTTTGTGGCAACGTGTTAAGTTATGAAGACGTGATAAACCTCTATACGGCTATTCATAGGATTTGTAACAGTGAATGGATTAGATTTAAATCTAAAAAAATCTCATCTCGAAATAATCATCCATGAAGTTGGTTGTTCATTTCGAATAAATAATGATTAGATTTTATCTAAATGCCTAATTTTCTATTATGTCAAACACACACACACGCACATACCGAAAGACAAACCATTTGTTAAAAACATTTTTTCGACTCAGGGAACTTCACAATAGGTAATTCTGTTGAAAAACAATTTCGAATAATTGTTACAATCGTAATACATCTTCCTAGAACAGTAGCAGAAAATAAAATTTAATTAAAAAGTAAAAAAACTGGATCAGCAGCTTAGTCATTTACTTGCCTGTGAAGGCACTAAACTATTTTATAAGTTAACTATATATAATGTACATTTCCAAATGATTATTTCACTTAACGCGCAAGAATAATTTAATTTCATTAAAGATATAAAAATTTATTTATTTTACATAAACCTGATATAAAACTAAATTCCTTTAAATTGCTTTCACCTTTTGTGATTATATTTGACATTATTCATTTAGTCAATTTCATCAAACTTTACATTCAACGCACTATTTCCTGCCTGCAATTTATATAATTTTTAATACAAAGACACTAAAATATAAATATTATTACAAAAACAAAATTATTACATTATTTAATGTTTCTATTATTCATTTTTGTGTGTTATGTTATAAGGCTAAGACCAATAAACTCAATTTTAAAGAAGAACGAATAAAATATAAAGCTGAACTTTTAGGTTTCCGCGGCCATTTTCATGGAAAAACTTGAGTTTCCGGGTTGAGACCGCGTCAGTGGTTTGGGAAAATCGCGTTTCGCCCATGTTGCAATGCACCACTTCAGGGTCGTTACACCTTATTTTCTTTATTGGCTTTCAAGGTGTAAAGGACCTTGAAGAGGGTTCTTCTTGAAGAGGCGAAACGTCGGATTTTTAGCAAACCACTGACGCGGTCTTAACCCGGAAACTCAAGTGTTTTTTAAGTATAAACCTGAGTAAAAGAATTCTTTATTTGCTCTACGTTTCGGATATATCATCTCAATCTCAGCGTTCTCAACGTACATATCCCTCTTTTGACCTAAAGAGCTACTGAAGAAGGACACCAATGGTACCCCGTAATATAGAGCAAATAAAGAATTCTTTTTGTTTAAAAAAAAACTCCTCTAGCCATTGCCGTATAAACATCTCATTATAATTTTAAGGCCTGTTAGATTTGGAAACCATTTTAAAAAATATACATTGCCCTATAAAACATTAAATTCTTAGATGTAGAGTAATTTAAATAAAACCAGTGATATGAAACTGAACACCCAATGAAAATAAATAACTAACATGAACTTTATTCACATTATATTAAATTATTAAAAACAAAAACTACACAGATTTCGAAAATATGATATATTATTACTCACTTGTTTAAACTGAAGAAAAAAAAATAAATAAAAATAAAAACTTAAAATAAAAATTATATACCAGAAATGTTGTAAGAAGCAATAGATATGGCACTCCATAATTTGTGCTTAAAGTTTCAAAAGCTCAATAAAATTCAAAGCTATAAAAGCAAAGCACAAAATTTAATAATTAAATTTAACTCCAAAAATATATGTGAATAAGTAAAAGTTCTTCTAGCGTTCATGCTCTGAGAACTAAACTAGATATGTATGTATATTTAAAAAAAATAGCTGCAGGCATTTTATTGTGAAATTAACTGTGTAATATGGCTGAAAAATATTTTCTAAAACTGAGCCTTCTTCATTGAAGTTGGATAGATTTCTAAATAATAAGAAGCAATGCTATTTTGGATCTCTTAGTTTTCAGGCGTTTAAAATAATAATTGTTCGTTAATAAAAGCTTTAAGTCAGTTGAACAAGTTCAACTGATTGAAACAAAAGGTTTAATTTAATTGAAAAATTCTATATTTATGTTAAAAAGTTTTCAAAAATAGGTTGGCTGAACCTCTTAAAAAAAAGAAAAAAGAGAAAGTAAGAAGAATGATTTGAATAGAGATGAATTGAATAGTCTACTTTGTCCTAAAGATTAATGGACAGGAATTTAGAGTTTTAACGTCGGTTAAGTGCTGTAAAAGAGATCATATCATCCAATAAATCAGAATCAATCTGAGACTAAGTATATACTGGGCCCAAAATTCGGTAAACACCCTGACTGCATTTTATTGTTATGGTTATTACTTATTACATTATAGAAACAATGTTTTTCAGAGGAAAACAAGTATGTAATTTCATGACAAGAAACAAGGAACTTTTAAATCACAAGTTAAAATTTTTTCAAAATATTTACGAAAAATATTTATTTATCAAAAAACCCCACACTAGGATCTATGCAAGCTCGTTTGTTGAAAGTAATAAGAAACAAAGGAGGCCCTACAAGATTTTAAACATTATATTATTTATGAATATTTAATTAATGTGTTTTTTATAGTGTTCACAGACTTTTTTTGCATTTGCGTGTGGGGTTTATTGATAAAAAAAATTTTTTTTTGTAAATATTTTGACAAAATTATAACTAGTGATATAAAATAAAAGTTCCTTGTTTCTTGTCATGAAATTACATATTTGTTTTTCTCTTTATAAGCAGGACAAGCCAGAAGAAATATAACAAGCTGAAGATGACATCATTAGTTCGAAACGTTCTATTTTGTCTGAGTGAAGAATAAATGAAATCGTGAAGGCTAAAAGGAGTTGTTGACGTCACTAATCTACCCCCTGGTAATATAAAATTCTAATCCCATACTAATGTTACCAGGTTCTTAAAATGTTTGCAATGTTTCTGATTACTACAAACTTTGAAAAAAAAGAAAAGTAGAACAATATCAGATTATACTGATTTTGAAGAAACCTTAATGTAAGAGTCACCAGGATTACATTTGAAGTTGTGATTTTTATTTTGAAAACATGCTATTCTCTCTCATTTTTTCTCGCTCTAGACAAGAGGAGAGAGAAGGAATGTATGAGAAAGAAAAATAAATAAATAAATTTCTAAAAGCATTTTTCATACTAAGGAACATCAAAGATATAAAGTAATTTTTCAATCAAATTAAAACCACAGCATTATATAATCACTTCTTTTCTCCTTCAAATAACCAATTTTTTAACTAAATTGAATGTTTTTGTATATAAAATTAAAACTTATGTTTATAAACTTTAACCAATAAGATACCATCTGTTTGAAAAAAAAAGGGTTTTGGTTGAAAAATGGAATCTGAGCTTGGCTCCTCTGCTACGACTGGCTTCATATATGACAACTTTTTGCAGCGCGCAGTTTCGCTGCGTACCACAAACTACAGAGATCAATAAAACGTACATACGCTGTCGCGATTACTTAAAAAGTGGTCTATTACCTACTTATAATGGCCTTTTTGCACAAAATAGTATTCAATGAGATGCATCAATATTATTTGAAAAATATTTTGGTTTTTTCCTTGAAACTTAGTATGTATTAAAATAAAATAATTTAAAAAGATCATCGTGCAAGAAAATTACTAAATAGACCGGACGTCCACGCTAAAAGTGCCATCTATGCGATAGTAACAACGGCTTGAAGACATCACCTTTGAAGTAGCCTTATATTGTATTGCGAGAAGTTTTATGACCTTTTATTTATATTTGATTGTTCAGAAGAAACCATCTCTGTCGGCCACTTTCTTTATATACTTCAATTTCTTTTTTTTTAGGTGTTTCCATTCCCGTAATTAGACATGGAGGCACCTAATGGAATTTCTATGGAGGTATCTCATGTCTTTTCTTAGGATAGGCATTTTGTTTTGTTTTTTACGGTAAAAATTTTTTGAAAATAGGTTGACTCAGTAACATCCCCCCACCAATAAATAAAAAAGAATGACTTGAAGTAGAGATGAATTGAATAGTCTACTTTGTCCTAAAGATTAATAGGACTGCAAAATCACACTGAGCCCCTCCCCACCATCCGCTGAATATGAAAAACAGTGTCATGCTGAAAGGACTTAATACCTTAAAGATGCTTAAAAACATTTGGACTTAGCAAGGGATTAAGGGCTATAAAAGAAAGTAATAATTATTTTTCTTTCGAATTAGCTGAAAGAACAAATCTGATGTTTTAATGCGTATATACTTCCAACAATATTAATTGGGATTGTGAGACGAGAGGAGCGTCTTATGAAGGCAAACTCTTCGTTCATATGTCGCATCATACATAGGTTTCAGGATTCTTAGGTTCAATAATGCTAACAGACCGGGCAGGCCAATAAGGCTATGAGCACTACCTAGACAGGATCCCCTGGAGAAATGAAACTCACTGTGTGAAATAGGTTCGTTCTTTTAATAAGTAACAGGGAATCATCTTCCACATAGCATGATGTATCTCAGCTAAGAAATAAATTACAAAGAGCAAATGTGCTACCGAGATAATGTGACTGTTCTTCAGAAGAAATAAAACACAAGATATCTGTGCACAAAATGAAAATACTTGAGACCGCAATGGAGAATATGATGGAAATGCAGTTTCTATAGTAGGCCGGTCACGTCAGCGGATGGAGAGGAGAGAGCTCAGCGTCCTTTTGCAATCTCATACGGGAAGAAAAAAAAGGAGGCTTATCCTAGGATAACCTGGAAAAGACAGGGTCCTAGAACGGAGTCACAGCCTAGAGGAGGAACGCAGAAAATACCGCCTCCATATCTTGGGAATAAGAGAAATCACGGGAGTAGAACACCTAAAAAGAAGATGTAAATTTATGTGCTAAGAAAAATTGATAGAAACAATTTTTTTTCTAAAAGAAAACTATATAAGATACAGGTTAGAAAATCCTGACCAGGAGGAGGTGCATATACTCTATTGTATTTGAAACCATTCCCCTAAAGTTGGAAAGAATGTGTTCTCCTTTTCTTCCTAGTGCCATGAGAGATTTAATTAAAGATTAACAAGTTCTTGAAACCATGTTTATGTTTAATGCTTGAAATTACAGTTCATTTTTACTTAATCCTGTTATTTTTACTATTCTTTAATTAAACATGCATTTTAACATAAAAATGAAAAAAGTGAAAGAAAAAAAGAATAAATAACATTTCATGCACTAACAGAAATACATAAAAAAAAAAGTACGATTAAGAATTTTTGAATAATTATTCTGAAAATTAATATTCTTGGAAAAATGGTAAAAATATAAAACTGGATTAATGAAAAATAAAACTACAAAATTAAAAAAATAAATAGGCAATATATTAATTATTATTTTTTTCACTCCACAATTTTATACAATAGGATTAATTTAACTGAGTTTCCATTAACAAAATTCTGGAGGTAGGAGAGTATTAAATCGGACAAAAAATTAAGCCAAATAACAAATTTATAAATAAAAAATAATAAACAATACGATATTTTTTTAAATAAAGATAGTAAGGAATAAAATGTGGGCATTTATTTTTCCCCACTAAAAAGAATATACCATTTATTACATACAGTTTAAAACAAAGCATGCAAGATATGTTGTATTAGGTTTTTTTCAGTTAGTTAACCTTTATACATTTTTTTATTTCATTTTAGTTACCATGCATGGAATTATTATAATGACTCCTTAGTCATAAGTAGTCATAATATTTTATTACTATATAATGCAGATTAGAACTGATAAAAATGAAACCAAAAGGACGGAATAAAAGTGTAAGAAAAAATAATCTCTTATTAACTATCCATCTTTTTCTATTGTTCGGTTATTTTACTAACATCAAATATCTTATTAGAAATGTAATTTATTACCTCTGTAAAAGGCATTTAGATTTTGCGAAAATGAATAAAAAATTGTAACGAATTATGCCCAGAAATAACGTACATATGGTATTTATATTAAATAATAACCCATAATATCTTAAACTAAAATAATTTAACGATTTATATGAATTATGTGGCAAGAATGCGATATACTTTAATTAATTAAGGACTCGAAAATATATAAAAAATTATGACTATTTAATGATTAAGCGAATTATATTAAATAAGCAACTAGGAACTTTACAAAGTTATAATACTTCTAGGGATTGTAGAGGGGTGGTTATAATGTTAAATCCACTGCGACAATACTGGAAGACATACTGGACATTCCCTCAAGTGTTAGTGTTTGTATGTACGATACTATGAATGCAGTCTCTATAAAGTTTACAGTATTATGTTACGTGATGATCTGGGTTTGGTCTATGATTCTGCTAAACTCACATAGTTCACAAATTAATTACCCGTGCAGGCTCACTATGTATTGTGTTGTTAGGCCGGGAAACTCGTAGGGACGGCCAAATTACCAGAAGAAATGGTTAGTTCACTTCACCACCCTACAAGCATTAAAAAAAACAAAAAACTTTGGCGTGAAAATAGCCATGAAGGGCCAATTTTTTCCAGTTAGAGATTTTTAATGGGGGAGGGGCATGTGATAAGCACCCGCGGTTCTCACCGCCGTTTATAGTTCTGGCCTTCTCTAACTGGTTAGCTACTGTCGCTTCCAACTTTTTCTCACGAAGCGGATGAAAACCTTCTTTGCACTGACTTGGGAATCGAACCCTGAATTCTGGCACCAAAGTCAGATCGCTAGCCGCAACTAGTCTAAACGCCTGAGGGGAAAGCCAGTCAAAAGTGTTGAAAAATACTGAATTTCAAGAAAAATTGTTTAATCTAAAGTTGAAAAATTCAATAATGAAAATTATTGTGGGTTTTTCCTTTTTATTAAACGTGTCCGTGAAATGAGATTTTTAGCTACTGAACAAAATGTAAAAAATAATAGAATAGCCTCAACAGCGAAACAGATAATTTTTTCAATGACTAATAATCAATTCAGTAATCCCGATTCTTCAATATATACATTTTAGGAGATATCTTGAAAATATAAAACAAAGAATGCTTCCTTCCTCTTAGATGTGAAAAAATACTGCATTTTGTTTAGAGTTTTCTCCGGGAATATATGCTTTGAAGTTATCTCAAATATCCAATTAAGTTGGTAAGGTGTAACTGCATGTTTGTTTTATATTTCCGAATTATTTCCACCATTGTATTTCTCAACTAATATAAACTAGCCTTTATTTGAAAATTTTATGTTATTTGTTACAATTTTATAACGCCACGAAAAATCAGCAATTAAATTATGGGAAAAGACACGTTCTAACACTTGAGGGAAGACTCTTGGAAAGTCCATAACAAAAAATCCGACTTCGTCGTATGTCTTTGTTAAAAGCAATGAAATTTGATTGAAGGAGTTGGATTTCGTTAAATACCTTGTGTCATATGATAAATCTCAAATAGTCAATACTATCGAGAGAGATTCTTGAAAATAAACTGAGATCTGCGATCCCAAAAAGCGACTGGTTTATAGTGGAAAGGAGTGCTATCATTCCAATAGATCTCTCACCCTAACTGTGCATGTAACTATTGAAAAACTAGGCTGCGAAGATCTGTCACATCCGCCTTAAAGCCCGGATCTGGCACAATCAGATTTCTTTTTCATCTAGTCCTCTAAATAGTCATTAAATGGCGTCAGTTTTACAGTACGAAGTGGTAAAAACAAATGTGCAAAACTGGCTCGCATTTCTAGAATGAATTTTTTTACTGCCGGCATAAAAAAAAATTATTATTGGGAGAGAGATGAGATCTGCTATTTTACTGCGTCAAAAAATTTTGAGATTCATTTAATATACCATTTAAAATTAAAGCCATTTGTCTGTTTATTTGTTGATACGCTCACAAACCGATACTTCAGTAAAATGGCAGTATATAAATCATGCCGTTTAAAAATTAATAAGTTAAAATAAAATATTAAGCACTGTAAAATAAAAATTGAAAATAATGCCTAATACAAAGGTAGTTTGCTAGATCTATTTTTTGCTTTATTATATTAAATAGTGAAAGATTTTATTTAGAACAGTAGTTATAGATGGTTAGTTTTAAAACAATATTAAAAAAAAAAAAAAAATAGAAGATAAAAATAATATAATTATTTAGGAAAAGCAATACTATTCCTTCCGTCTACACGATCAATTTTTTAGTCCACGAAATAAAACTTATACTTGTCCTAAATACTTTTTTTTTATACTACAAATACTATAAAAATAAACCTCTATTAGATGACTAGTAAGTAATTTGTTGGCAATTATTTTGGTAACTTGAACTAAATATAAAGGAATGGGATGCATAACTACCACCTCTACTTAATATTAAACGATAAAAATAATCTAGAATTTGTTTAAAATTGAATATGATTAACACGAAATTAAAATAAAATCAAAACGAAAGGATAAGAAAAAAAACAAACAAAAAAACTATAATTCAATAGCTGTGTCACCATGACTAACCTCCTGCAGAAGATCTTGTGCAGCAATAGCTTTCAATACATTCTTCTTGCTAGTCTCTTGTATTTCTCCACCAAGCAACAATTCATCCAAGATGAAATATGCTTTCTCAAAATTAAATATTATATCTAATTCACATACCTAGAAACAATAATTTATTAGATTTTTTTTAAATAATAAAACTACAGAGATTTTTACTGATGATTTTTATATATTATTAAAAAAATATTAGCTCACACTTCCAAAATATTTATCTAGTAATTCAACATAACGATGAATAACTTCCAGTGTAAGAAGTTCATTATCATTCTGTTCGATAGCACAACAGAAATATAGACTTGCATATCTAAAATGGGAAAAGAAATTTAATATAAAAACAAGCATTAAGTATAGAAAATGTTAAAATTAATAATTACATATTGAGAGAAGAATATCTGGGACCCAAACAGAAAAATGAGGTATAACATATAATAATAAAGAGACAAGCGAAATGTATGAATGTATGAAGCGAAATGAGACTGAAGTAAAAAGTGAAAGATTAGATTGGCTAGGAAAAAATTTTTTGCCAAACTTCTTGCTAAAGTGAAGCCCAAAACACCCAAATTTTTATCTGACAATTCAATCTTGAAAAGAAATCAATATACACACTTCACTTTACAAATTATTGCTCTGTAAATTAAAAAAATAAAAAAAATCTGTGATATCCTATTTGTAATGATTCAGATGACGAATCGTATGTATTACAAAGATTAGGGAAGAATACAGAATTGAAAAGTGAGCAGACCAAACTTCAGATTAATAAGCTGCTGAACATCAGTCAGTTGTTTCCATCAATAAAAAGTATATAGTAGTTAGTATATTAACATCCACGTTCTCATATCATCTCCTAACTTATTTCCACGTAGTTTAAAGATAAAAAAAGAAAATTGCTGGAGTCATTTTTGAAGAAAACCATAGTAAAATAAAGTTCTCTTGACGGATTTTCAACAAAACCGTCCTGTCGGATCCCCTGCGAGATCTAAAACTATCACCGCTGAGCTTGCGGCATTTTGGTTTTGAGAAATATTGCTTTTGCTCTCTCTCTCTACATATATGCACATTCGCACAGAAAGAGAGACCTTTGGCTAGAAACATTTTTTTGCATACGAAAACCTATACAATGGAAGTAGTTCCTGTGAAATTTTTCGAAAATATATCGGGGAAATGTTTGAAATAAAGGTAATAATTTTAATTATATGTTGTTAGCATTTCACGTCTAAACCGTTGGAAATACAACAGCGTTGCCATTTTGTTAAGCTAACTTTCAGGACATAGGATGAAATCAAAGTGACATAAAACTAGATGTATGCCCGACTGATTAAAACAACTTTATACAATGGAATAATCCATATTTTTGGAATTGTTGGATATCATCTATGATTTTATCCGTCATAACATGCTTCATTTTGCTGGTTCTGACAGATTTTGGATTCTCATCCATGACGGAGTAGAGTTAACAATTTTTTCATGGAAAGCTAATTCAAATTTAAGTTTCTGTCAGACATTAGTGTCGGATAAAACCATAGATGTTATCCAGCATTGCGGACACAACTGCATATTCAACAAATGCTAGCCTTCAAGCATTCATTCCGCAAATATAGTGATAAAAATCTATAATGCTAAATAAATAAGATGAGCTTCTCTTCGAATAGAAAAAAAAAATCGATTGACTTCATACCATTTGTGGAAAGGGATATAACAAATCAGGGGGAAAAAATCTGTCCAGTATAAACCTTTGAAATCAACTAAACATACACGGACACTTGACTTCGAAATTTAGCAACATTATCTGGATTGATTTCAACTAGAATCTTGTAATGCTTTCGTTTGATAGTTAAGTATGTATAATAAATACCTTTTATACACAATTTTCAAATCTTTCCACTCAAGAAAACTGCACATCTTTGGCTTTCGGGCTAATATAGTTGTTATTAATTCTCGGGTAATTTTTTTTTTCAGTTTATCAGGATGAGCAACATACCATTTTTGCAATCTTAATTTACCTTGCCTACTGAAGAGGAGCATAAATTGCATCTGAAAATTTATAAAATAAATATAAAGTAATTAAGGAGAATGCTTAGTTCATTTTATAGACAACTAAAATTTTTCTTACCATATTGATTGAGATAAATTTATTACACTTTCCCAAAGAAAGAATAAACTAATTTCACTTCCTAAAATTTAATATATATTGATAAACCATTTTATGAGTTTATTTTTACTTTAAGTATGCATAATTTGTTATAATAACCATCTAATTGATAGAGGTATAATAGTGAAGTAATAAACAATAAAAATCCGTAATAATGCCTAAAATTACGTTTGCAACTAACCCGAATCAATTCGTATCCATTAAGCAAGAATTCATCAACCAACCAATTCACCAACACCCCTTTTTTCTGAACAGCTGCTACCTGCCAACACCGCAGGTGTACAGGTGTAAAAGGTCTCTGTCAACCTATTTTCTTAATTGTGTCAGTATATAATAAAATATTCTTAAAAATGTAATTTTTATGATCAACCAAAAAAAAAAATATTTGTTTAAACAAATAAAATTTTTCACTTTTTTTTATATAATAGATTGTTGGGACATTTGTTTTTTGTGGAAATATATAACCTTCATAAAAATGTGTAACCTTCCTTCCACAAGTTAACGAGCATTGGTTAGGTATGGGTAAGGTATTATCAGTTTTAAACCGTCAAATAAATAGGTTCAATGCTGAAAATAGAGCTCATCGTATTTTATCTAAGGATAAACCAACACCTGCTCCCAGGCATCCGTCTACAAGCAAACATATTGATGAATATCTTTCCGGTAAGTTTAAGATAAATAGAAAAGTTTATCTCATTTAACAGTTTATCTGTTATTATTTAAAATTTTTAAACAGAAACTGCAGAAATTAGAAATGATCTGATGATGAAGCACAAACAATTAGATGAAAATTTGAAAAAAGTTTACGTCACTTCACATAGGACGAAAAATGTGAGTTTTCTTTACTAATATTTATATTATTTTTGTGATCAATCATGTATTGTCCTACTAAACGCGTGCTTAAACACTTGAGTACCTAGATTGAGAAGCAGTTCTCAAAGTATGAAAATGAAATAGATTTATCTCCATGTAAATAATTTGTGACATACCTAAATCGTTTAATAAATAATTTTTTCTCCCATGTAATAGCATTGACTCAAATAGTTGAGTTTTTCTTGATATAAAACTGAATTATAAGTTCAAATTTTGTTTTCAAAAGAAAGGTTGAATACATTCTGTTTAAGATGATTTATTTATTTAAATTAAGATGCCGCTGGTCAAATATTTAAAACTCTCACTTTCTCTGAGATAATCAACTGATTGAATTAAATAGTTCATAATGAAAGAATAGTTTCAAAACAATTCATTTTAGTTGAACTGTTTTAAAAGAAGCGCTCTAATATATATCAACAGTGATGCCAACAGCACAATTTATGCAAACATTTGGAATCAAATTTACAACAATTTTTCCAATGGCGATTCTTTTCTATTATTAGCATAAAATGTAAATTTTGTTTTAGAAGGTATTTTAGATGTTCGAGTTGCAATAACTTGAAATAAGTTTTTTAAATTAAAAATATACAATTTCCGTTTTTTTTAATTTGGATAATTTCCAAAAAGGTAGTTCTGCATTTTATTTTAAAGATTAATAACTTAACGTTTAATGACTGGAGTATTTTATTCAAAGACATATAATAAAAAGACCTCTTACTGGCTTCTTTGTTGTTTCGTTACAAAAAGAATTTTATAATAAAACAGTAAGGAATTGATTTTTTTTTTTTTTAGGGGTTAAGAAATCGAGCATCAAATCTCCTTGAGTCAATTTAGATAAACTAACTAATAATTATATCATTAGCTTGGTTCCAGCGTGGTGCTCTGTGAAAAAAGGCGTTCCTTTAGAAGAAAGCAAATTTCCCATCTAATTATAATAACTAGAAGTTTTATGCAAAAAAAAAGAGAAGATCTCTGGTCAAGTTTCTTGATCTGCAAGATAGGCTTCAGATTTTCATAATAGGGAAGGACTTTTCGGATCTGTCAGACGAGTGACCCATGTAATTAACTTATCTCGCCACCATCTTTTAAAAACGGCTACCCTATTCGAAGTGAGGTAATAGAATGTGAAGTTAAAGAATCAGAAATAGAACCTTAAGTGTAAAAAAAATAATTTTCACGATAACACCCAAGCACATCAACAATGTTCAAAATCAAACTAATAATCTAAATAACCTTTCCATATTGTCCAGGCTAAAATATGAAGAAAGAAAAAAAAAAAAAACTGACGCAACAGTCCATAAAAGGCCAAGGCTTGCCTGACGGCGATATATTGGGGGACTTGTGGTAATCACGCCGCAGTTCCCTCGCATTTAATTCTGATCTTCGATACCTAGGTATGCTACGAACGTAGGTTCCCATTTTTTTTCACTAATTGACCAGACTTTGTTGTTGTGGTTGGTTCCGCAGAGCTGGAAAGCATCAGAGATATTTTCCGTGATAGCCTGTTTTTTTTTGTCGACTTTGCCCTTACGGGAATCGAACCCAGAATTCTCATACCAAAGGCAAGTGCGCTAGAAACTAGACCAACGCCTAGGTACAGAATATGTAAAAACTAATTCAAATTTATTCTGAACGAGTGGGTTGGACTTCTGGAGATTACCGTCAGTAGCTAGAAAAGCTATTCTAGTTCTGTTCTCCCATCATGGCCGCCTAATAGATGCGAATTTAGCTTTCCAGTTTATGCTTACGCCAAAAACAAATTCATAAGAAGGTTATAGATTTACAGAAATAGAAAGTATCTAATACTTTAGATGTAAGTTTAAAGTTTTCCTGAACCAGATAAGGACATGATTGCAAAAACTCCCATATGCATCAGAGATATTTTCCGTGGTAGCCTGCTTCATTTTGTGGTCATCGACCGGTTTCGGGCGTTCGCCCATCTTCAGGATGTATTTTTCAGAGAGTGTGACAACACAGGCTTGCACAGAGCAAATGCAGCTAACACACTGAATGTGAAACTGACTTTGCTCTGTGCAAGTCTGTGTTGTCACACTGTCTGAAAAACACATCCTGAAGATAGGCGAACGCCCGAAACCGGTCGATGACCACAAAAGGAAGCATGCTACCACGGAAAATATCTCTGATGCTTTCTAGCTCTGCGGAACCAACCACCACAACTTCCATATAGCTTCACTGTTAGTATAAATTAGGGTAGCTTTGGGGCTCCATGTGACAAGAGCGGCTTCTTTAGCATTCTGAGACCGAAGAGAAAAACGTTGATAACAGCAGCTTTCACCAAAATTCTTAGACTTTCCGCACAGTTTGAAGTGACTTCCTGGCTAGATGTGCTTTTATTATGACGGTGAACATCCCGGTTTCTAATTCCCTGGAAGTTCCAACTTCACTAGTAAAAATTAGAGAATTATACTTAAAGTTATGGTTGTATGCTAAAGTAAGAACTTAAACCCTTAATAGACTAGGCCATTGGTGGCGCAACTAGTGGAGCGACCGTATGTGAAGCGCAAAAATTAAGCTGCCCATTGGTAAGCGCCATTGTAAAAAGAAATACGGGTTGATCTTGAGAAAATGGCATCTTATGAAAGTTTGCTTCTATTTGCTCTTTTATTAAAACACACGAGGAGAATGAGAAAGAGTCGGAAAATTCATATACATCCAATGTTAGCTTCAAGGGAAGACAAAGGAGTGTATTATACGTTGTTTCATGAACTTTGTGCTGATGAAATTAATTTTTTCGGTATTTTCGCATGCCAAGGTCACCTTCTGAGTACATAAAAGAAGACGTACGTGGAATTGATAAAAAAAAAAAAATCTTCGCCATTTTTCTTGTCACTGCCATCGTTACATATTTCCATTTCATTAAAATACGCAAACATGCAGTAAATGACATAAAAGGCACTATCACATCAGTTGATACACGAGCAATGCTGGTGTTGGTGGCGCAACTGGTTGCTTAGTCTAATACACTACATACAAATTAACGCCCTGGCTAGTAGCGACACCAGAAAATGTTGCCCGATCGGTTGTCGAGGCCGCCCACTCACTAGCCCGACAATTTTTGGTGGCGCCGCTTGATACCGTAGTCCAATGGGTTTCATTTACTTCAATATCTCAAGACGTGCTAAGTCAGGTTGATCAACTTGGTTACGCCACCAATGGCTAGTCTAATAGCGGCCTTAAGGTGTGATGTGCTTTTCCTACTCACAAAAAATCTCTCTCAGGTAGAACTTAGATCTCCTAAACTGGTGCGCTAAAGTTTATTTTTAAACGCATTTTACATTAGGAGCGACTATCTCATAAACACCTTGTAAAATTTAGAATCGTTTACTTCATGTTTATCCCAACAGGAAATGTTTAGCAAACCATCTGACACAGCGAAATTTCCTAAAAGCAGGAACACTGTAGTAGATAGTGAATTAGGTTATCAAGAACCAGAATGCATTCCAGTTGGATATATTACACTAAAACAAGCAATGAAAATTCTTACAGATCATCAAGAAGATTCAAAAAAGTACAACGCTTCATATTTTTCTAGTCAATATAAATTAAATCCAGAAGATGCAGGTGAGGAAAAACGTTTAAAACACCATTCTAGGAATTATGTATGTAGTTTTGAGTTACTCTTAAATTGCATTATGTTACATTTTAAATGAGTTCTCACCAGGAAAAAGATTTTGTGGCACATAAATATGAAAAACTGTTTCTGTGAATATACCGGAGTAAAGAAAATATTTCAAAAAAGAAAAATTGCTTCAGCTCAGTCTTTACATTCCATTTAGGTATTAGTACCAGAGTACCCGACTGGAGGTTTCAGTCGAAACCATTAAAAATAAAATGCATCTTTATTAAATGTATTCCTTTTTTTGCAATTTTCTCGTAAAGGCTTCATTTTTTTTATTCCTCAAGTTCCGTCAATTTTACCAATACAGCTCTGTGTCCTTTTGTTAAAAATATTTTTCTATAAAAACTAGTTTTAGGTGGAAGTGGAGTGAAGAACATTAAATCAAAACACCAGATCCGTCCATATTGGACATACATATATAACCTCGTTCGAAGAATAAACATGTAACATTAAAAGTGCATGACATTCCAAGTTTGAGGAAAGTCTATCGCCCAGAAGTAACTTTACTGGGTTTCTGGGATTTTCTCGAAAATGGCTCTAAAAATTATTTTTAAACTTGGAATGGCTAACTGCATATATGTATAAACCTTTTATTTGAAACAATTTAACGGAAAAATTGATTTTTGGGAGATCTGTGATGATGTTGGCTTATACCAACTGTTCTGTTGTGGGTTTTAGGAGAGCGCTTTTTGGAAGTCTACTGTGTAGTCACATTTGGTAGTCTTTTATTTGTGTGCCCATATTTATTTGTAATATTAAGGCCAAGAAAAGTGGTAATAATTACAAGTTTTTTTTAAAAAAAATTGTCAATTACAATTGTAAATAATTGCAGTAAGGGAAAATAAAAATTATTAGATTTCATACTCGCTTTTTCCTGTGAGGTCTAGTATCATTTAAACGGTAACGCCGCTTTGCAAAAATGTGTTTTTATGCCCTAAATTTTTCGCGATTGTTTCAAAATAGTTAAATGACTATTCTATAAACTTGGCATGTTTACTTTACTCGCCTTTTAGACTGGTGGAAAAACATTGTTTCTGAAAAAAAATTATTTTAGGGATTTCATGAAATCGGATGCCAAAGGGACGAAGATTCCTCTCTATTTCAATATATTTACTAAGATTCTATCTCTAAACATAAATCTGAATTTTTAGAGGTACCATAAGAGAATCTCATAAGTATATCGCATCATGTCTTTTTTTCGATTGCGTTCTGCATTAGCTTATTATGTTACGATCAGATAAATACTTATGGTTCCTAAAAAATTGGCTATTTTCATTGCGAATTGCATTAAATAAATATACAATTCGAATAAGCTTCACTTAGATTTAAAAAAAAAAAAAATGGCACGAGGGGCGCTATGTTTTCTGATCCAAATTACTAGTTTTAACAAAATTATCTCAAAAAAGAATTTAGTATATTACTAAATGTTTTAAATGATTTTTAATGTGATTTGGTTTTACATTTCAGAGAATCTATTAAAATATTTTAGTTCTTTTAAAATCCATATTCCTGAAAAGACTGTAATTCCAGGAACTAAAGATAAAATTTATCTTAGATCGGCAGATGCACAAAAAAAACAGGAAGAACTAAAAAAGATTGATGTTCAAAAGTGAAAAGATTTAAATAAAGAAAAGAATAGTAACATTTTTTCTTATAAAACATAATTTTGCATGAAAACAGAATTGTTTATTTATTACATTTGTACCTTAGACACTCGCATGTAAATTAACCAAGTTATGTTACATATGAGGAACGTTATGTTTAATAGAATGTTAAATAATTATTTTTGTATATAGTTTGTTTTGTAAAATAGATATAAAATTTGTTTTATTGGATTTTTTCTGCATTCTTTCCCTATTTACTTTTAAAATATGAATAAATTTTATAAATAAATACAAACTATATATATCTACCAAAACGATCACATCCATATGCTTAAGATGAAGGACATAAGATTTTCGAACTGTAGAATATATCAATCATATTGGGAACAGTCTTTCAGTGGATTATTGAAAGATTTGGGAATTTATGGAAATAATAAAAAAAGCTTCAGAAGGTATGAATAAAGAAAACAAACCAAGAAACCCATATCATTCTTCAGATAAAAAAAAAAAAAAGATATGTGTACAATTAAGGTGTTTAAAAGTAGTCAGGGGGCTAAAGAAGAGGAGAGGCCAATCGTCGCTTCCCCCGTTCATCCACCGATCAGAAAAACGGGAGCTCCATTCAAGTTGTCAGAAATCAAAAAAGGGCTTGATTAATTACAGTCACTTATGGAGTACATTGAAGAATCTATGACTACCTATGTTCATCTAGGTTCGTGTTCATCCTCTGAGGACATACTCAAAAAATATTGGACTGCCAGACTCGAATGCCCCGCGGTGGCCATTTTCAGCAAAAAAAATAGATATATAACTGATCGGCTTACTCAAATTTCTCTAATGAAATTGCAGTTAAATTTGTTTATAAACTAAAACAAATATAGTAAAGTCCTTTTATATCAGTCACAGTTTGCAGTAACCCTATTTGTTTTTTTTAATTTTCAAAAAGAGATCAGCATATCATTAGGATTAGGTAAGGTTAATTTTTCTATCTAAATCAGAATTTCCCACGATGTGTGTATACACAAAAAAAACCAAGAGGGATCAATGGAGCAACTGGTGATACATTTTTTTAGATGCAACTTTAGTGTATTTCATAGTAATATGTTCCAAACATCAGGGAAATATTCCTTAAATCAAAAGAAATAAAAAAAATCCTGATAAACACGCCTGGAAATACCTCTTTAGAGAATCGCTTGCTGCAGGTTACAATCAACTGCTTTTTTTTTTTTATTTGATTACATCCTTTTGTACATTGTTTAATTTTTCTGAGAATACAATCCAATAAAATTTGTAAAGAAATAAATTTTGTGTGAACATAAAAAGACATGAACATTATATCTTCAGCGATATCAAAAGGTTTAAATAAAAGGAATAAGTTTTTCTTTTTCAAGGTAACTGAGAAGCTTAGATTAAAAATACATTCAACTTAGGTTAAGTGAATCAGATGATATATATCACTGATTCACTTAACACCTAAGTTGAATGTATTTATATATATATATATATAATATAATATATAATATATATATCTATATAAAAAGAAATTGTTTTGGGTGAAGTTATATAGAAAATTTATTTCATTACAATTTTTATTCAGAAGTATATTTTGAATGAGTGGCTATTTTTAAATAAAATGTGAAAAACCTTTGTTTTGAGGAAATACTACAGACTATATTCTTAGAAAACGTTCAGTGATTTTTTCTTTTACCTTATGGGGTGGGAATCCATTTCTATTGCAAATTTCTGCAAATTAATTAGGTACTGATGATAATATTATATAAGGGTTCTGTATGAACAAACGTGCAAAATTTTTAAAAGATTAATTCAGAGAGGGAAACTCTAGAAGTTAGGTCTAAGCGCAGTCTTTAAAATTTGGCCCAATGAATGTTTTGTTAATTTTTAAAATTTACTAAAAGAATCTACTTTAATATTAAAGTTAGAATTTTAATTAAAGATTTACCATATTAGCAATTATAATAATTAACATTAACAGCCTTAATTATTTTTTGATGAATATAATTAATAATAATTTAAAAAATAATATTGCTGGGCTTAATACATGAAAAAAAAAACAGCATTACCCTTTGGTTGAAAATATTTCTTATAAAAAAAAAATTAAAAAAAATTGTCAAAAGTCTTGTTTTGTCTTTTAGGCGATTTTATCCCAACGCCAAATAGTACCATCATCACAAACACAAAGTAAAACAGACCCGTCTCGTGAAAGGGCTGTCTGCCTGATAGCAGTTGTACATTTTGGATGAGATAAAATAGTATATTGCGATCTAGTGGGATCCATTACATCTAGATCCCAAACAAAAGTTCGTCCAACTTGATTACCTAATGCCAGTATCTGAAACAACAAAATACCAATACTGTATTTTTAAACATTTTAAAAGAAGCACAGATAGTTAAAAACCTATTATTTTTTTGTTTTCTATAAATCTACCTTCTGCCAATAATCTAGGGCGAAACGTACAAACCAAATTTCACATTCTTTAAAATCAAACCTATGGATGAGTGTAACGTTTGTTTCATTATTTCTCAATTCTTTATCTTCAAGTCTGCCAGGTTTCCAACATACTATACAGTTTTCACACGACTGCAATATAACAAAAAAATATATGATTATGTAAATATAAATTAAGTAAATAGGCTATA
The DNA here is from genome assembly GCA_011037195.1 of Triatoma infestans. Classification (NCBI taxonomy): domain Eukaryota; kingdom Metazoa; phylum Arthropoda; class Insecta; order Hemiptera; family Reduviidae; genus Triatoma; species Triatoma infestans. The sequence continues at coordinate 87,889 of JAAEAF010001551.1, read as the reverse complement.
ATACAATATCTATCAAAGTTATTGACAGTTCTTCACACGATAGAAGTGAAACTCATCCAAAAGCTTACAAAAAAAAAAAATCTTATAAAAAAACAAGCAATTAAATCCGACTAAATTTGTTTCTTTTGGCAGCCAAGTCTAATGTTTTATCCATTTACCCAATTTCTGTTTTTGAAATTCCATTAAACCGTAAGTAGGTAATAAAAATGTGATTCCCAGAAAACAGAGATTTGGAAAGTGTCATTTGTCTCAGTCCGAATCCCGAATTCAGTTGGCGATGACCAAGAAATGAAGCAAGAGAAAATTTCTGATACGTTGAAGTGAAGGTATTCTAGAAAAATTGTTAATGTTAGTTTATCCAAGTGTAGAGTACCATAATGTGTTAAAGGCACTTCATTTCAAATTTTATGGGGATTAGCTCAGTGGTTAGCGCACTAGTTGTGCTGCCCTTATATTTTTTCTTCCTAGGAGCCTCTACTGCTCACTGTCCGGTGATGGAAAGTATTGTCTTAATGAGAGAACACTGTGCAGAGGCCGGTAAGCACTGAGTGATATCCGGGCGCCGCTAATAACTATAGATGTTGACGCGCCTTAAATTAAAAAATAAATAAATAACTAAATAAAAGAAAATGGGGTGATATTTTCTTGGTAATAACTCACACTAACTAGCCAAATAGCAGCGTTTTTGGTGGTTTGATGCGAGCGTTTATGTTTTGTTTTTTCTGAGTTTTAACGGTGTTAAACCATCACCGTGAACAATAAGTGGAATTAGTAGGTGAGTTTGTGCAGATTTTAGTTGCGGCGACTGAAACTATCGCTTTCAATGGCTCAACTTTAAATCTTAAAATGATTGTGAATTGTACTTAATTCCGAAAGAAAGAATTCAAGGCAATCCATTTGATTATATCAACAACAACTAGGCGTCCATGATACGGAATAGTTAAAGAAGTTAAAAGTTAATTGGCTTCGTTGTCAGTCTGGAAGTGGGTTTGATATAATAATGCAAATTATATATATGTATGTATGTGTGTGTGTATGCGTGCGTGTGCGCTTTCGACCTGTTAAGTAACCCGACTAGAAATTTGGCACTGATTTCCTTTTTTTGTTTTCCCCTAACTTCTCCAACAAGTGCTTTTTTGATTCAGCAGACTAAATTGAATAAAACAAAAAAACTTACCTTCGATAAAACAAAATCACCAAGCCAATGCACGCAATCCACATAATTTCTATGAATATCTCTTGTTGAGAAATCTGGAAAATGTTCTTTAAGTGAATCAAAAGGTCGATGACTTCTGGTTGCATTAAAATTATAAGAAGAAGCAATCGCTTCTTGGATATAATCTTTGTCAAGTCGCCACAATTTCAAAGAGTGATCCATTCCGCAAGACATTATACGGTTACCTTTTAAATCAAAGTCCTATTACAAACCAAAACAAAAACAATTATTTCAAATTCTAAAAGAAAAAATTATTATTTTCATGATAAAAATATTTTTCATTATAAAAAACTTACTGCACTCAATACTTCATCACGATGGCCTTCTACACCACCAAATATGGCTATACAAACGTCTGTTTTGGTGTTCCATAGTCGTAAAGTATGGTCTTTAGATACAGAAAGAAGTATATTAGGATCTTGTGGATGATACTTCAACTCATTAATTGCATGGCCATGTCCTACACATAAATAAATAAAAATTACGTATTATTTGATACATTGCCTTTAAAATTAATGTAAAGAATGAATAAAAAAAACCTATATAGTGCCTGACTGAAGCCATGTGGAAAGGGCTAATTATCCTTATAATACCCCTGGATCCTGCTACTGCTAATAATGGTCGACCAGTATCATCTTCATAGGACCAAGCACACGTATAAAAGTTTTCATCCGTCTAATAATTTTTAAGGAAATGTAAAATATTTCAACTTAAAATTTAAGTATCATATAAATAGTCTCTGTTCAATTATTATCAGCCAATCCTGTCTCCACACAATCCGTGTCCCGATGAGTGGGAATTCTTCAGAATTGTACAGTTAGCTGGAGAGATATCACAACCTTTCACTAAGTGACAGAAAATCCTCCAAAACTATTTCTTATCCTAAGGCAAAGGTGCCGTACCATAGACAGATAGAGGAATTTCCGTTGCCAGTAGCTAAGTCCTCACTAGATATCGGCTTATAAACAAAGCACTCATGGTAAGATGCCTTCCATCTTTCAATTTTTCTCTTTGCACCGTTGGGTGAAGAGGTGAAGTAGTTTTGGGGTCTTACTCATTAGAGGGGCATGTGTGATATGAATTACACTAGAGAACAAAATGACCCGTTTAGCCAAATGTATCTCTTTTCGAATGAAATCCTCCACTAATACTTCTGGGTGGATAAAAACTAACTCACAACTATAATATCTTTAAAAGATATGCAACATTTCACTTACCATCGTGAGTAAGTCATAAATGCTAATCTTGACTCCAGATAGCCAAGCCTAAGGGTTTGAAGTTGGTCAATAAGATAAATGAACTTTCAAGTTAACATGCCAAAGAAAAAGGTTAGTTGGACTTCTGAAGGCAAACTTCTGAAATCATTTCCATTAACTGCAAGATATAAATCACAATATTAAAGGATACATCAGGGTCTGCATAGCACTGAAGAAGATTAATTCCATCACCTTCTGGACATTCATAAATTGTAACCCGATTGCTGCCAACTGAAGCAAATATAAGAGGTTGTCCTTCCCTGAGTAAATGATTAATTTGGGCACCGAACAAAGGCTGTCCATGTTCCTCCCTTAAACTGCAACTGAAATAAACGACCATCATCATACCTTTAGTATGTATGTTCAAATGAAAATATTTTTATGTCCAGATCAAATAAAAACATATGGGATTGATAAAGATACAGTGCCTTCGATAGCTAGAAGAATTTGCCTTGTCCCAATGTCTTCAATAACAGCAGTTGCTAAGTCTGCTCTATTATGAGTTTATAAACAAAAGCACTCATAATAATATCTCAAATTTCATTTTTTCTTATTTTGAGGACCTAACTGAATAACTGAAACTAAAACATCCTAATTATTCTTCCCTTTTATTTAACCCAAAAATTAAATACTTAACAAATTGTTATCATCAGACCACGATTCTTGGAAGTCAAAGTAACTTGCACATTACTTTAGGAAAATTTCTATCAACTAATTCATTTAAGGCACTGATTGCTACAATGTCATAGCACTCCGACTTTTAACCTCAAGGGGATATAATCAACACACTGCAAATAACAAATGTTCAATTCATCAGAGAATTTGTTTTTTATTAATGCTAAGAGATCTTGGATTTTCGTAACAAAAGTGAACGGTTTGAGACAATTTGTGATAAGCAACACTTAAGATATAAATAGCCAGGATTAATTCAGTGGACTGGAACTCGTAGGCGCCATATTCGAGTTGCACTTTTAAGGCAATGCGGCCCTTAAATTTTCTCGCCCTAGTAGCTCTGCAGTTCACTTTCCGGTGATCGATGGTGTTTCTTGTTACGAGACTGCTTAGAGGCCAGCAGTCTGGAAGGGCACTGAGAAGGTTCCGGACAAACCAATTTTGCACCTTAAGAGAAAGTAACAACTTTAATGTGACCGCTAATGTGTAACCTTAATGTGTGCTGCTAATGAGCGCAGTTATTGATGCGCTAAAAAAGAAAAAAATATATATATCAAACTTGTCTTTATTACTAATGTCTTAAGTACTCTACTCTTTCGAGCTAAACATTGGGAAATTAATTTATTCCGGTTTTGAGTCCTCTTGAATCTGACATTAGTCAAGAAGATTCTCTGGAGAAAACTGCAGCATGTTCCTTGCCGCAGTTCTCAAGTTCCAATTGTCAATCCATTCAGAATTTTCATATATTATTTATCAGAAGGCATCGTTAATAGGTGTTAGTGCATTATTTAAAATGGTGAAAGATTTTTGGACCAGCACAAACCTAAATTTTTTTGGTGCAAAATTTGTCAAACAAAAGCAATAGAACAACCTTGTATGTTTTCAGTAAAACAGAATTACGAGTTTAAGAAAACTGTTGGAGTCGTTTTTGGGAATTGATGTTAATAGTGCATAATATAAAATGACCGCAAGATGAATTGTCGATACTTATTTGTAATACGGTTAAAATCATGAAAACTGTAACATAGTCCCTGAAAAATCTGGCATTTCCGCGCTATAGGTTTCTTTTCTTTCCACGTTTTCTTTTGATGGAAAAATTAAATTATTTTAATTTGTTGTTGTTGTAAACATTAAAGATACTCACGTAAATTTGTATTGAAGTTTGGGTTTTGCAGGTTTTGGCCGGCCTCTTCTTCCTTTTCTTACCCTGGGCTGTGCAGTCGGTGTTACACTTCTAGAAGAGTTATTATCTGTTGTCGTACTTCCAATGCTAGAGGTTTCATCCTGGAATCATATAGAAATTTTAAGACAATCGCAAATTGAGCATTGAAAAATGTCATGGTTTTTATTTTACAGTATTTTAAAATCTGAAAAAATGCTGAAATTTTAATAGAGAATATTATAAAGGCCTGAAAAATTTTTTTTCTACCTTAAACAACTAAACCTCTGAACCACAACTATATCAATATCGATTTCTCTACATTTGAATTTCATCAATAAAAATATTTTAATCAACATAAACAACAATTGCATTCTATGCTTACCACTTATGAATTTGAATCTCATTAACTAGACGAATAAAAAAAAGATAAATTGTAAATTTCATTTCACTATTACTCGAGAAAATTAGTGGCCAACTCAAATTCCTAATTATCAGACAACCAGTTTAGAAACAATTCTACAATTTTTAAATGCAAAGTTTCTGGACCTCTACAGTTCACCTTTTTTTTATAATTTTTTTTTTTCTAACAATGAAATATTTCTGCAAACATAACAGATATAAGTTAATAATTAAATAATGATAAATTTTTTATACAGGCTGAAAACAAAACAAAATGAACAAAGTTATTAACATTTTATTGTCATTTAAAACCAAATACAACTTATAACAACTACCTGGGTAGTGTAAAATTAGAAAACAAAGAGTGTGTGCCAAGAGCTATTTTCTTATTGTATTATGATCGACCAGTCTATTATTACAAATAATAGAGTGCTCCAGTTTTGTGTTTCTACAAAAATTGATTTTGATTGGGTATATAAGGTAAGAATAACCATATTTTTTATTAATTCAACAATATTGTATACAACAGTTATTTAAGATTTACTTTTTATTCTATTTCATGAACTTAAGACGTCCTAATAACGTCAGGAACCTTCTACGGTTCATAAAGATGGTGCAAAAAATATTCCTGCCGCATATTTCTATTTTTTTCATTTTACCAAATCTATTCCACTCCTTTCAAACTTTTAATAAAATGATACAACCTTTTACTTGCAAATCAAAATTTAAAAGTCATTTTAAATATTTAACTTCCACCAGAAACAAATTAGATAGTGACGATTTATCTATGTATGTTGGGTACAAAGATGTTGAAACAGCTTGCAGAGCACTAGAAACAAAGTCTAACTAACCCACTAGAGTTATTCAAGTTTCGGATCGGATACTTGAATCCGCATGGGTTGGCCGCATTATCAAACTCAAAAATGTGACAAAGGAATATATATATATATATATTCCTTTGTCACATTTTTGTGTTTGTATATTGTGTTTGTATTGTATTGTGTTTATATATATATATATTCCTTTATATATATAAATATCAAAATAAATGAACGACTACAATTTAACACACTTTACATCTTTTCAGAGACAATGAAGAATACTGATCTAACATCAATACCATGGGATTGGGATTAATAAAGTTTGACATTATGGTTGTCTTAGGGTTGCCATCTCAGACCTAGGTCTCACCCGGAGACGATGACAAAAAAACATACATATTTAAATTATTATTAATAAAAAAATCACATTCCAAAGTTCCTACAAATAAAATAAAATTCTAATGATCAAAGAGTAGAGTTACTTACTAACCACATTACATATTCTTAAAAATAATTTTTATTAAATCCAACATGGACATAACAATATTAACTTTTTAAAATAAAAAGGAGTATATAAAGATAAAACTGGGTCTGCTTTTTCGTTATAATTTCAATGATATCTGGTTTGACAACATTGCAAATATTTCCAGACGTTATTATTTGCACAAAATATTCAATTTCATCTAAATATTTCTAGTTCAGAAGTGTATCCTAAGATCTATTGATGATATTTAAGCTCTTATTATTTGTTTAATTTTACTGTTGAATTTAATTCAGGCAGATAATTTTATTTTTTGAGATTCAAATTTTGAGTTTTCTATTTACCTAATAGTAACCTTTCTAATGGTTCTAATGATATGAAAAACAAAAAAAACCATACTTATTTTATAAAAGCAACTGATAAAATTGTAAACTGTCTAATTTATTAAATAGCTAAAACATAAAAAAAAATACTTTCTGGTTTGCAAATAAAAATCCAACGTTTAATGTTACCACTGAATTAAACATATTATCAGAAAATTATCCTAGTTATTAGTAAATCCGTGGAAAAAATCTGCTCAGTGTTCCTAAACTTTAAATAACTTCAAACAGACATTGTTTAAGATTAAGGTTTAGTTATAATGGATTATCATTTTAATTCAAGAGTGTGTTTACTTGTATCATATTAACATTTTATTATATGAAAAAACATGAGTGATAACAATGGAAAAATGGGGATCAGAAAGACTTGCATTGTGGAAAAAATGAATAATAATCAACTATATAACAATAATTATCACCGGACACATATATATATCAAGACAGCTCGATTGAAAGGACAATGATGGAAAAAGCAAGATGAAAAATATATATAAAGGTTTTTTCATCTAAAGTTTATCAGTTGGTTTCCAAATGATCAGGCCTTAAAATTACAAGATGTTTATACAACACTGGCAAGCTCCATTTCAACTTCAATGTACAAATCTCTGTTCTACCCTAAAGCGCTCCTGAAGAAGGGTACCATTGGTGCGCGAAACGTAGAGATCAGAAGAATTCTTTTTTTCTTAAAAAAAAAACTGGCCGTTGCCGAATATATAAACATCTCCTTATCAGTTTAAATATTTAAGTTGTGCGACTGACTTATAAAACAGATTAATAAAGTTTTAAACTTTCTTAAGCAGTTATTATTATGTAAAAAAGAATGAAAAAGTGAAAATAATTTATATAAGAAGCATCATTTGATAAGCTGCCGCTATCAAAGATTTCTAGTCAGAAAACCCATCATTATCAAGTCCTCTAAATAAAATATCATGATTTATAATGAAAAATTTACTTGCAAATATACTGGAGAACACATCATTGCAATCGAGTTACCAAAAGATATTAAATTAAAAAAAAATGGTAATGTCAAAAAATTAATAGAAGTCAAAAAACAAAAAAATGTATGCAACCATTGTTCAGATTAATGAGTATCATCCGGCCTTGAATTAGCAAAATAGTGAGAAAAGAAAAAGATATTTTTTTAAAAGGAATAGGCATTTAATCTCATTACCATATGGCAGTAGTATAAGAAATGATTGTTAAGATTAAAGATTAGCAATCAGATATTCAAATTCAAATAAGACTGTTAAATCGTATTCGGATTCAATTCCCAGCCTTTGAAAATAAGCAAATAAAATTTATTCAACTTTAATTCCCATCTATACATTCTAAAATCTACCATTTATACGAGCTAAAGATAAATACGAGAATTATCTTGCTAATAATTCTATCTACAAATATATTTTCTTCAAACTTCTTTTTTAGATGCATTAATGGAATCCCTTTCTTAATAAAAAGGAAACATTTTTACAACTCATCATTGTACTGTGGAAACATGAGATAAGCTATATTTTGATTAAAATCTATCTTTTGCATGAAAGTGCTAAATATTTTGAATGAATTTAGCAGTTTATTTATGATTCAAATATAAAGAAAAAAACACTAATTTTATGTGCTATTGCTAATACAATATAATAATTTTATCTATTTCAGGCGTTTGTAACAACTAAAATGCAAAAATGAAACAATGGAAATACTATAAACAATCTTTATAAAAATAAAAACAAGCATCAATGAAATTCTAATTAAACATAAAATACTAACAACATCTTCTCCAGAATCTTCAGTATTAGTTGAAATTTCTGAACTAGCCAATGATCCTTTCATAATTAAATTAATTAAACAACAGTAAATTAAAAAAATAAACAAATAAAAAAAACGGCGGGTAATGCTTAATGAACAACCAGCTGTAACTAATTGCTAAACTAAATCTAACCACTGCCTTTATGAAATAACTTTCAAAATAATTGCGCCAAATTCAAATTTCATAGATAGGTTCAAAGTAACATAAAGGATAATTGATGAATTTAAAATAGTATATTGTTTATTTATTTGGAAAATATAATCATTCTGGGTTTTAAATTCCAAAAAGAAAAATGCATTATGAAAATAAATTGATATTTTAGTTTTTAATTTCAAAGTTGTGTTTAGTATTTTTTTATTCCTTTAGATCGAATGAAGTCGGACCGCCAATTATGGGCATATCCAAAGTTAAAAACAAGTTATAAATTTATTTTAAGTATATTAAATAAATAGTTAAACTTTTTAAAATTTATTTTATTAAAATATTTTTTTAATATCTCTTATCTATAAATAGCTTAAGTCTCTAAAAATATTATGTCAGCTAAAATTGAGTGAATCCTGTATTTTGAGTAAAAATAGACAGCGGTTCTTCTCAGTATCAGCCCAATTTCACACATCTGCGAGTTATCTTGAAGGAAAGCCAACCGCAGCTATCATTTTCGTTTTAAAATGCCACCAAGACGGGATCCGCTTGACGGAACATTAAAAGTGACTGCTGTAGCTCCAGAGAATGATAGGCATAAAAATGATGTAGTTGCTCTTTTATTTCATGAAGATAAATTAATTACCGGAGCTGATGATGGAAAAATTAAGGTAAGTTTATTTATTATTATTATCATCATCTTTTTTAATAAATTTATAATTTAACAAAACATTTATTTTGTGTATTTTTTCTCAATGTTTTATCACTCTTTTCTGCTTATTAACATCCACGCTTTGGAAGAAGGATATACTAACGGCTATGAACATTTGAAATTTTTAAGAATTTCTGAAATATGTTTAAAAAAAATTAAGGTTTTTAAAAATCTTATCCAAAATTTTAATATTAAAAAAAAAAAAAAAATTAGTAATTTGGACAAATTAAGTTAATAGAAAAGAAAAAGTCAACTTTACACACAATCATTTCATTCGGTCTAGAAAGTACTTAAGTCGCGAACTGTCAAACGAACAACAGATTTCAGATTTTTTGCAACTTTATGGAATTGGTTCGGTCATAGTACGAGTACAATAACACGTTTAGCCGTCTCAGCAGTACAAATCTCCAATTTATTACATTAAACTTTTGTGACATAAAACAGTTATACTAATTCCGCACAACTTATGTGTGTTTCTTGAATTGTACCCAATTCAAGTACTATATACATATTTAATACGCAAAAATCTTGTTTCTTTTGACGTATTCCTGCAAAAAAGAAAAATAATCTGGTATGAAACACTCACACGACATTCTCTTACTGCGAAATGGCATATTTTCTTCACACTTACAATTCTTATTAGTGTTTAAAACCGTCGCATTTTTATGGAGAAAATCACAAGAAACTGTAAAAAATCATTCAGTAAAGTGACACTTCCGGTTGATGGGTTTTGCCCGAAATCTTAGTGTATTAAACCGAATACAAAGTTTGAGCTTCCTGCAACTTTTCGTTTTTTTGAGATATTCTTTTCACACACACAGACCATTTTCTAGAAACCACTTTTTTGGACTGAGAGGACCTCAAAACATTTATTCACGATGAAAATTCAGTTTCAAAACTGTGGTACGATCTAATACTTCCTCTAACAGCAGTTAGAGCATAAAAAAGGTCTAATTAAAAAATTAGGATATTTCACAACTATGAAGAATTGATCTTAAATTTATTAAAATTAATCGATCTTACTTCCTCTTACTGGGAGTAATCGTGTCAAATTTTCAAGATCGAGTTTTCACCGGGAATACACATTTTGAGGACCCCTGAACCCAAAAAAGTGGTTTTTAGAAACTACACTTACAAAGATTTATTTAAAACATCTCTTTGGGAAAATTCATTTAACGGCAATTTTGGCAGAGATGTGGGGTTAGGTTTTCCTCTAAAGTGCTATTTCAGTTTACTAACAATTCTGTCATCTAAATAATATTAATCAGAATTAAATGTGTTCTTGAAATTCCGAGTTTGAAAAAAATCGGATGACCGGTAGTGCGTTCTTACTGAAATGTATTTTTCAGATTTCTGTTTTTGTCTAAAACATATCCATCGAATTTCTTTAAACTAAGTATGTAAACTACAGACATAACGAGCTACAACTTTTATTTGAAACGTTTCTCCTGGTAAAGTCATTTAAGGGGGCTTTTGTGGGCAGGGCGGGATTATGTTTCCCTCTTAAGTCCTATCTTAGTTGATTACACAATTCTACCATCTAAAGAAAATAATTAGAAATAAATAGATTGCCGAAAATTTAGAGTTTCAAGAAAATTAGTAATCCGGAACAGTTTTTTTCAATTTTCAACGAACTCTGACGAATTTCATTAATTTGGTATACTAACCATAAAAATTTGTCAATTACAATTTTGAAAACTGAAGTAAGTGAAAGTTGTGTGAGTGTTTCACACCATTTTTTTTTCATTTGCTTTTGAGGAAGTTTTGAGTTCGTTTGTTAAATTTTTGAAATCGTGTTTTCACACTTGATATACACGTTTTAAGGTTCTCTCTGAGTCCTCTAGGAGAAAAAAAAAAACGTTTTTCTATGTGTATGTATGTGTGTATATGAACATTATAGCACAAACACGAAAAATCGTAAGAAATTCAAACATGACATTTCTTTTGGCTTTCAAACTTTGCCAAGAAACTTATCTACTAAAATTTTTCTACCGGAAGTACCATTTTACTGAATGTATTTTTTTCCGCAAATTTTATCGGTTACAACGATTTTTTTTTTTTTTTTTAAACTTCGTATCAGTTATTACATGAAATATTTTGATTGGGGAGTGCCACTTCGGGATATGAGGCTGGTCTTCCATTTTATTTGCATTAATATTAATGGGAATTAAATATGTTCTAACGACACAAATCGGGATCGTTTAAACTTGATATATTAACTAACTAAACATTCAATGACCCCCCTACCACTTTTGTTTGAAATCTTTTTCTGAGAATATTACTTATCGGGAGGGGGTGACGTTAGATTTTCCTCTAATGTGCTATTCCAGTGTACTGTTTTCCAATGAAATGTTTATGGTAATTAAATTTATTGTATAAAATTTTTGGTTTGATGAAAATCAGTTGCCCAGAAGTGCGAATATCTTGTTGAGTTTATTTTTATATATATAAATTTTTGCGATGATATCGATTTTTCTATATACTGCCATTTACGTAGTTCTAATTGACAATTTTTCTTAAAAGTCGGCTTGTTTGCTAAATGTTTAGCTTGCATAACTCTCACTAGATGGCTGGTACTGTAGCACTGAAGAGTAGTATAGAGGATTCTGCAGAACCAATCAATTTCTTTATCTACTATATATATATATATTAAGTAACAAAATTTAAGGAATAATCTTGTGAAAAACTGATCACTCAATTTGAAAAGTCGCATATCTGACGAAATCGATTTTATTCAAATCTGTTTTTTTTAACACAACGTTAGAAAGAAGTCTCAGATCACTGCAGCCTCTGTATCTTTCAAAAAATCAATTTAAAAAAAAAAATTCATATAAAAGTGCTAAGTTAGTAAAAGCAAAGTTTAAAGCAAGTCCCTTGGTAGCTCCTAAATATCGAGTTTGAGATTCTCGCATAATTAGTCAAATAATTTGTTTTCATTCTTAGGGAGGAGGATAAAAAACTCAATTTCGAAAATTTGACACAATCCTAAAAAATTCCTCTTTCAGCGCTAAAAAAAAAAGAAAAAAAAAGAAGTGAAAGTCGAGGTATAAAGAAGTAGAGGATAAAAGCAATATTCATTAATAATATTTAGTTTAAAATCCAAATAAATTTATTTAAACATTCCCCCCCTCATATTCCCGAGAAATATTTAAAATTGGTAACTCGCTTGAAATAAACGACAGAAAAACAAGGAATGTTATGAAAAAAAACAGATGTCTGTCATTTTGTAATTTGTTACTTTGATTAATTATACAAGATTTTGTTAAGAGTTTAAAGTTGAACGCATCTATCAGAAAATAATTTATCTTCTATGTTCCCTTACCATGTACCTCTTTCTGCACGAATATTTGTCAACTTGCAAAGATGGTTTCATTAACTAATCTTTATTTAATGCAAGGGAAGGGAATAGCTAAGTGGTAGTGTGTTGGACTCCCACGTGGACGACCCGGGTTCGAGTCCACCTATGCTATCCTTAGATGTTTCAAAAATTTGACAAACGAACGCAAAACTTCCTCTTATCGTAGCATTTGCAGCAAATGAAAAAAGAAAAAATATGGTGTGAAACACTCACACCACCAAATTAATATTTTTCTTCCTAGAAGCCTCTACATCTCACTGTCCCATGATGGACATTCTTCCCGTGATACCCCTTTCCTATTTACCAGTACCCTCTTGCAGCAACGGGATCGTTTAACAAGAGAGGGACGTCACCACCATGAAGAGACTGTTAGTGTAATACCTCTCCATGGCGGAAGTGCCTAGGGGCCCAACCCCGCTTGACCCATTTAAGGGCAGATTGAGATACGCAAATGATCCCAAAAAGTGGTCACACTTCACTCCCAGAAGCTAGGGAAGGCACCCCCTAGCAGGCTCTGGTGAACGCGCACACCCAGCAAATGCGCTTCCAGTTATGGGCTGGCACGGTTGGTTTAATTTATATTGCGAGTCTCCTCCCGCTCAACTCACGACCTCGGTCATTGGAGTTGTTGCTTAAAACACGGCCACTACGAATCTAACCTGCAAGCAATCGGCTTGGAAACTGGTGCTTGCACCCGTAGTTAAGTATTTCAACTCTAACGAGCTAGCGTGATTTATCACACGCCCGATGGAGCTACAGATTCCATTTACTGATTCCTGTCCATTACCTCAAGTACAGGGGTTCATTAACCCAGGATACTTACAAGCAACTCTGCAAGGGGAAAGGTTCAGGATAGGTTTGGTCGGGGTGAGGGATTCCCCAACCTGGAGAGCCAGAGGCTGCTTGCACCCCGAAGGGTGGCGATGGTGACGCCACATATCCACGCCCTATTCGGTGATGGAAAACACTATCCAGTGTTGTCTGTAACGAGAGAACACTGTCCGGAGACCGGCAGTGCTGCACTGAGAAGGCTCCGGGCGCAAATGATCATAGATACTGACGCGCCTTAAATTTAAAAAAAAAAAAATTAATGCAAATTTCCTGTCCTGATATAAGTTCTGTATGAAATTAAAAAATTAACAATTTCAATTAAGATCTTGTTAGATTTTCGAAATTGAATTATCACCAAAAATACATGTTTGGATGTCCTCTGAGGGGACCAAAAATATTTTTAGCGAATGGTTCGTGTATGTGTGTGTGTGTGTAGCTGGATGTTAACAAAATATTTCAAAAACGAAAAATCGCAGGAACCTTTAACTTGGTATTCCATTTTCTTATTACTACCTCATCTAACACGAAAGTTTTGGACAAAATCCATCAACCGGATGTTGGACCATATTGAATGATTTTCCCAATTATTTTTTCGTGATTTTCTCCGAAGCGGCTCCAACGAATTTTCTTAAACCTCGTATACTACATAGCTATATACCAAAATACGAACACGATTTAAAACATTTTCCCGAGAAAAATTGAATTTTTTGGAGGGACTGATGGGGGGGGGGGACATTAGCGTTAAGCTTTGTTTCTAAAGTACCACTTCAATATGATGTATGCTGCTACCGCAAATATTAATATATATTAGAAACATGGGTAGAATGCTAGATTTGAAGAAAATCGGTTAATAGGAAGTAGGACATTACAGAATAGGTTTTTGTGATTTTTCGAATTTTTTTAGAAAAACTTCTATAATGATTTCCTTTCAACTTGAAGTACTTACATTCTGGTTACAATGAAAACTACTACCTTTCAGGTTAGATAGTTGTCCTTCCACCAACACCATATTTACGTCACGACCAAATGAGTAAAATTTGAAGTTTAAAATAAATTTGCCATTTTATATATAATCGTACTTACAGGAGTAAGAGAAAGTTGTGTGAGTGTTTCACATCAATTTATTTTTTGAATTTGATATTGTACTATAATCTAATTTACATATTATAGATCTATCGCTTATATTTCAAATAATTTTCAATAGATAACTGATTGATAAGTGACTTTTCTAGATACTTAAGTTTTTGTAGATTGAGGAGCTCATGGCTCTTTTTAATCTTTCCTCTAAAGTGCCAATACGTTACAATGTACGGTTCCCACACCTAAACAGCATTAAGGACCGACCATTAAATGCATTATTAGGTTTCAAACATGAAAAAAATCGATTAAAATCGAAGAAATTCGACAGGATGATCTTACCGAATAGGTTTCTGAGTTTTTTGGATTTCCCAAAAATTGTTTAAACGATTTTTAATTAATCTTTGAAAAGCAAAAGTGCACATATATAAACTATAACATTTATTTAAAATATTATCCAGATAAAATAGTTTTATGGAGATAGGTTGGCTTAAGTTACACACGCATTCCATTCTCATAATGCTCAACAATACTTTATTAAAAGTTACTTTACTAAACACTAGTTTAATAAAAGTTTCTTATTAGCTACCTCTTTTACTTTCAGTTTATGCTTGTATCAGCTTGTGGAAAGATCTATGTGATTTGTGAGCTATTTCGGTCTTTTTCGGTCTTATTAGTTAAGTTCGGGCGATTTTGCGTCACTACTTTAAAAAAGGCTACTGCCACAAATGCCGCTTCAGAAATCATTGAAGTAGAGAGGGAAATCTCTGCACAGATTGTGGCACAGATCTGGTTCAAAAAATTTAGAGAGGAGATATGAGCCTGGAAAGTAAGCTCATCCAGGACGTCCTCTCTTCTTAAATTCAGCACTTTTGGCGACCGCTGTAAAGGAAGGCGGATCCTTGCACGAGCCCCAGAAAACTTTCAGGTAAATTAGGGGGTGTTCCACTCAACCATAAGCCGCCATAGTTTGCAGAAGCTGCCGAAACATCCACATCAATTTACGCCCCAACAAGCAGCACGCTGAGTTGAAGTCTGTAAAAACCCTTTTTCAAAACCCGAATGATTTTCGATTCATCAAACGAATTATTACTTGCGATGAAAAATGGGTTTATTTCGCAATATATTGGAAAAACAATGCATTAGATCAGACCAACCAGCTGTATCGTTCCCCAGCTTAGTAAGTGATTAAACAACCCATTTTTGAATTGTAAGGTGAAAAACCCAAAATACTTTTGTTTCACCTTTATATTTGGAATGTTGATGAGAATTTCTTCTCACAATGGTTAAAATCCACAGATCTTAACTAAATCCACTATTCTATTTGTAAATCATTCACTGAAAAGTATCATTAAATTTGTTATTTTTGGGAAATTTTGGAAAATTATGGAAGTATGGAGCCACTGAAGCCCAATTCTGGATGATATCACAAAAAAAGGAATAAACTTTCAGAAAATCCTGTAGGGAGGGGAAAAAATAGAAGATGGAATACGGCCAAGTTTGAATTACAGCTATGGACTCACATGAATCATCCGCATTGTAAAAGTTGGTATGCAGATTTGTCACATAGATTTCTATCAAGGATTTTACTATCTGATAAACTAGGTGAAATAGAAAAATGAGAAAGTTTAATTTTTTGAATATATGGATGGATCCGCATTGCTGGATAAAATACCAGAAGATTTGTAGCCGGTTTTTTTTTTGCTTTCCTCTGTAAACTTATGTAATAATATCATAATGTGCGTGAATGTAAATTGTATTTGTAAACTAGCTCAGCGCTACTAGCGAAGGACTTGATAGGTGAATGTGAGAAAGCCAGAGATTGGAATGCCATGAGATCCTAATGATCAACATGTTCAAGGATTACGTAATTGGGATGGGATAGATAATACAAGTACTCTCTCTTATTATTATGTCAAAATCATGATACCGGTAGGTTGGAAAATGAAAAGTCGTTAGTGAAAGTTCGTGTGAAGACATGGATGTAATGACATAATTTGCTTATGGCTGAGAATTTTTCACTGACTGGAAAATAAGTTTGATATATATATATATACATGAATGCATTAGACGAGTATTTAAACGAAATTTGTTTGTACTTTTTGTGATTTCGTTTGTGAATTGTACTGTTCAAATCTCAAAACATATATTGCCGGTGAAAACTCAGTTTCAAAGATTTGTCACGATTGCATTATTATCAGGCACGATAGCATTATTATCAGGCACGATAGCATCTATCATCAGAGTGTATAAACTGAATTTGCTCTGTGCAAGTCTGTGTTATCACACTGTCTGACAAAAGCAACCTGAAGATGGGCGAACGCCCGAAACCGGTCGATGACCACAAAATGAAGGCGGCTACCATGGAAAATGTCTCTGATTGGTGTAAATTGTTTGGTTCCACATCAAACTGTTTTGAAAACTTTAAATCTGGTATGGAAACATTCATACCACCTACTGTTGCTGTTACCCTAGTTAATAAACATTTATTACAAAATTAACAATTTTTTTTTAATGTATAATGAGGGGGTGGGATAGACATTGTTTACCTGGAAAAATAGCAGGAGAGTCCAGAGAAGACTATGATTACATCAAACCCTAATTACGTTTGAAATTTAAAGTCACAGATCATAGATAAAAGTGGTAAAAACCGTAAACAATGAACTAACTGAATTTGTAACTTGGAGGAAAGCACTTTCCTATGAATTTCCAAAAATTAATTTTCTTGGGAAAATTTGATACGCACATATTTGTGAAGTTCAAAGAAAATTTGATACGGACATATTTGTGAAGTTCAAAGAAAATCAACGGAATCAGTTACAAGAAAATCGTATAACAATTAAAACAGTAAAAAAAACTCACTTCTTTAAAGTTCACCCCGCCCCACCCAAATCAGTAAAGATTTCTGCTTTCTCTTAGTATTTCGGTAAGCGGAAATCATGCTTTTGTTTTGAATTTTTCAAAATGAGTTTTCGCAGCGAACACATTTTCTGAGATTCTCTGAGTGTGGAAAAAAATGTGTATTATGTTTGGTGGAAACAAAATATTACCAAAATGAAATATTGCAGCAAGTTAAAACTTGATATCCGGACCACTGAGTGCCAGGCCGCTCAAAGAATACGCGAGAGAGCGCGTCCGCGTAGGGCCTCGTGCTTAAGGGGGGGCTCACGTTTCGACGAGTAAACAAAGAAAGAAACTGACAATAAATAAGTCATAATATTTATAATAAACAGTATTTTATTGTGGTGGTTGGTTCCGCAGAGCTGGAAAGCATCAGAGACATTTTCCGTGGTAGCCTGCTTCATTTTGTGGTCTTCTACCAGTTTCGGGCGTTCGCCCACCTTCAGGATGCGTTTGTCAGACAGTGTGATAACACAGACTTACACAGAGCAAATTCAGTTTATTAGGAGTGTGTTTATTTATATACTATTAACTATTAACTAAACTATTTATTATATAGGAGTGTATAAACTGAATTTGCTCTGTGCAAGTCTGTGTTATCACACTGCTGACAACTATCCTGAAGATGGGCGAACGCCCGAAACCGGTCGTGACCACAAAATGAAGCGGCTACCACGGAAAATGTCTCTGATGAGTATTTTTATGTCCAAAAACCATCCCACTAGTTTTGTCTATTTTTATGGTGCTTAATTGAGGAAAAATGTGAAAAATTAAGTAGACTGTGTTATTTGATGAGACGACTGACTAACGTACTGAGCATTGAAGGACTGAAGACGGCCTACTATGCGCTGTTCCATTCAGTCATGACTTATGGCATAATGTTGTGGGGAGCGCGCCACTAGCGGTGAATGTTTTTAAGTATCAGAAGAAGGTAGTAGAATAATATGCAAGGTTAGAAAGATACAAGTTCTCGCGAACTATTTCCTCGATTAGGCTTTCTGACACTACCCTGCTGCTATATCCTTAAATGTGCCGTATTTGTACTAGAACATCCAAATAAGTTCCGGCGTAGAGGGGAACTACATAACATTACGACAAGGCAAAACAACTTATTGGAGGTGCGTGCACATCGGACTTCAAAAGTTGGAAAAAGCCCACTATATATGGCCGCTAAAATCTATAATTATTTGCCTGAGTCTTTGCTTCAGGTGAGCCTATCAAAAATAAATTTAAAAAGGAACTTAAAAAATATTTACTAAATAAAAATTATTACTCCATAAACGTGTACCTCTGTAATTGATTGAAACTTTTCTTTTTTTGACACTGTTCTGTACCTTTGGTGCGTACGAATAAAGTATCTATCTATCTATCTATTTCAGGATCCCTATGGTTCGTTCATATTATAGCGATATTAAATAATTCTTTTAAGTAATGTTAACTTGATGATGTTCATATAAATATAAATTTTTAATAATTATTTCTGAAATAAAACCATGGATCATTGATTGACCTTATCTTTGAGTTTTCAAACAAAAACAAAAGTTTCAAATAAATAATCACTGGATTTTATGTTTAATACAATCTAGAGCCCTAGCCTGACATCAAAAGTTGTTTTTAAACCAAAAAGAAATTAATCAATTTGAATTTTCGGCCTTATATCACATCAAAGAAAAATATATTTTAACTTTCAGTCTGTCTTTTTTAATCTCACCATACAAAACTATTGTTTTAATGTAACTCATTATCATCATCCAAAATGTTTTATTGTCTGGCGTTCATTGCCTTTTCTAATTTTACGTTTCATAATAAAAATCATTAATCATTAAGAAAGATGATTAAAAAGAAAGAAAGATCACTAAGAATAGTATTATATTAAATTTAAATTAACAGTTTGAATATATATTTATGTTTCAAGGGGGTCCTCGCACAGATTTGTTTCGCTGGGCCTCGTGCTTCCTAGAGCCCGGCCCAGGAAGCTTCTACATCTGATATGTTGCAGTTTTGGTTAAAAACTGCTAACGACAATTGCAAAAATTTTTTTAAAGTTTTACTTTTAAATTCGTTAAAATCCATCCACCGGATCAGCGACTTTACTGAATGTTTTTTTTTTTTCTTTTTCTTCAGTTTTTAACGATTTTTTTTAAACTTCATACATTATGTAATCACATAAATTTTTATTACATTTATTTCATACGTATTTCCGGAAAAATTTGTTTTTGTAGAATTCTTGCGGGAACAGTAGCGTTAAGCTTTCCTCTGAGCTACCACTTCAGTACAATCAGTGTTCTATGAACCATTATTACGAGTGCATGTCCATCACTTAAAATTATGATTATTACAGAAAAAGAACGTAGCCTGAATATTTCATGACAGATTTCTTGTTGACTCGGGCGACTTTAAAACCGTCATTTCTGGAATATCGGCAATTTTATATAAACACTTCCCAAACAATAAGAGAAAGATAATAAACCATAATCTAATATAATTAATAATCTCTAGCAATCTTTCTGATATTGATAACTTAAACAGATAATTAACATTGAATAGATCTCCATTAAACTGAATATAAATACGTATAAAGATATTTTAGAATAACTGTTTAGTAAAACGCCATTTGATAAACTATTTCATGTTTTTAAGAAACGTCAGATCTATTTTTAAAGTCCAGAGGCAGCGTTTTTAAGGCCTAATTCTTTACTAACATACTTTATTAAATCAAATAGAATTAATACAGTATTATCGTATATCTTTTTTTACCAATGAAACTAAAAAAAAAATTTCTCTTAATGTTAACTTCTTCCAGCAATCAGGTAATTAATGTCAAAGTGGTTTTTCACTTTTTTCAGAAAGGAAATTAATAATAAAAATTGTTTTTATTCCTTGGGCATTACAATTGTACAGTTCTTTGGAATTGTCTGAATTAATGTATGGTTTTTATTGTTTACATATTTACAAAAACGTTTAGGTTGTAGCAAACATTAATAAAGCTGAATCAATTTAGGGGTAAATAGTAAAATGACATATCAGTATTAGGGTTGTCAACAATGGCCTCTACCTGCTTTGTGGGCGTTCAAAGTACTTCCAAAAAACGCTCAGTACTCTCAGTATTGGTGCTTTTTCTTTTCTTTTTGGCAAGATCACTTTTTCTTACTACCAACAAGAGGAAGTACTACGATCGTATCAAATTTTCAAAGTTGAGTTTTCACCGGAAATAATTGTTTTGAGGTCTCCTGAGGACGAAAAAACATTTTTAGCAAATGATCTGTTTGTGTGTATGTATGTATGTATGTGTATATTTTTCTAGCTTGTTCTTGTTTATACTTCAAAACATGTATTTCCGGTTATAGATCAATTTCAAAAAGTTTGACATGATCAAGTTAAAAAAAAAAGAAAGAGAAAAAAATATAAGGGACAGGTAACATTATAACCGGAAATTGTAGAAATGTTTTAATTTAGTCATCGTCGGACCCTCACGAAATTTTGTGCATCCAGTAATAAACGATTTCCTGTATTGCTTACTATTTATATTTTTTAAATATATTTCATATGTAACATGGTGGTATCAGCTTCATTATATAAATTTAGCTTCTACAAAATATCAAAACAATTTATTAATACATTCAATATTAATAGAAATATTCAATTTAATAAGATCCTACAAAAAAAAATTAAATACTTGCTTTTTTTTTTTAATTATTTCATAAATTGGGAATATTTAATTAATTGCAATCAGATTTTACAAGTTTTAAAATAATTTCTTTCCTTATTGTTTCCATACAGTTTATACTCTCAATATAAATAAAAGTTATGTGTGACCATTGTTAAAAAAACAAGCAAAATATTGGTTGGTTGGGGCCAAAGAAGAAGAAAAAAAAATTTCAACTTTCGTTCCGGGACACCATTTCTTTTCTCGATTTTTTTCCTTGTCCCCAGTCAATCAACAATTTTACTTGTTCAATTTACTTTCATTTTAGCGATTATTTGTATAATTAACTTTTTACTTTCACTTATTGCAATCGTCCAAATTTTCAATATAGTGTTTTCACAGGAAATACATATTTTGAGGTCCCTTGAGTTCGATATAGTGTTTTTTATAAATGGGTCTGTGTGTGTGTGTGTGTGTATGTTTGCGGTCAGCATAACTCAAAAATGGAAAATTGCAGGAAGTTCAAACTTGATATTTCCGTTTAATCTCTTCCAGAGGACCTGATAATAAGGTTTTCGTCAATATCGGTCGAACGGAACTACCACTTAACTCCAAAATTTTTTTTTTTTTTTTTTTACTTTTTTGCGATATTCTCTGAAAGGCTGCAATAATTTGCTGTAAACTTAGTTCTCTACCAAATACACATTCGAAAGCATAAAACATTTATTCGTAAATTTTTCCTAGAAAATTCATTTTATAGGCGTGGTGGGGATTATGCTTTGCACTAAATTGTTTTTACTTTCTCTTACTCCTAGTAAGAGGAAGTATTGTAATCGTGTCAAATTTTCAATATTGACTTTTCACCGGAAATATCCGTTTTAAGGTCTCCTAAGACCAAAAAAGTGGTTTTTAGCAAATGGTCTGTGTGTGTGTGTGTGTATGTACTCGTATATATGTGAACAGCATAGCTCAAAAACGAAAAATCGTAGAAAGTTCAACTTGATATTCCGTTAGGTAAGCACCATATCCGCCTGAAGTGGCGTATCGGTCAAAATCCTTCAACCGGAGAGTACCACTTACTAGTTTTTTTGTTGTACGTTTTTGCGATTTATCTCAAAAATGGCATCAACGATTTTCTTCAAACTTGGTATATCAACTACAAATAGTAACAGCTACAACTTTTATTTGTAAAATTTCTCCGGAAAAATTCTTTTAAGGGCACTTCTGGGGGAGAGGTGGGGTTAGGTTTTCATCCAAACTGCTATTTCAGTTTATTAGACAATTCTGTTATCTAAATAATATTAATTAGAATTAAATATGTTGTTGAAATTCCGAGTTTGAAAAAAATCGGATAACCGGAAGTGCGTTGACTTTACCACTTTACTAAATGATTTTTACACTTTTTCGCAATTTTCTCAAAAATAGCTCAGACGATTTCTTTGAAACTTCACATGTAAACTAAACATACAAAGATCTACAACTTTTACTTGTAACATTTCTCTGGAAAAATTCATTGAAGGGGACTTTTGGAGGAGGGGTGGGGTTATATTTTTCTCTAAAGTGCTATTATAATTGATTATTCAATTCTATCATCCAAACAAAATTAATTAGAAATAAATAGATGGCCGAAATTCCGAGTTTCAAGAAAATTAGTAAACCGGAAGTGCTCTTTTACTGGACAGTTTTTTTTCAGTTTTCGACGAATTTCTATAAATTTGATACACAAACTATTAAATTTGTCAATTATAATTTTGAGAACTCGAGTAAGAGAAAGTTGTTTGAGTGTTTCACATCAGATTTTTTTTTTTAGTTTATTACATGCTTCTATCATTTATATTTAATTAGAAATCAAATGTAATGCCAAAATTCCGTGTGTGAATAAAATCGGTTGACCGGAAGTGCGATTTTACTGAACAATTTTTTTCATGTTTTCTATGATTTTCTCAATGAAGATACTAAAGAAGTTTTGTTAAACCTAGTTTTTACTAATTATGCATACAGAGACCTATCATATTTATTTTTCATGTTCGGTTACATTAATGACTTTCTCTTTCTCCTTTAAGGGCACTTCTGGGGGAGGGGTGGGGTTAGGTTTGCATCTTAACTGCTATTTCAGTTAATTAGACAATTCTGTCATCTAAATAATATTAATTAAAATTAATATGTTGTTTGAAATTTCCGATTTGAAAAATAGATAACCGGAAGTGCGTTTTTACTGAAATATAATTTTTAGTTTTCTGGTATTTTCTCGAAAATGGCTCCAACGTTTTCTTTAAACCAGCGTTGTTAACTACACAGACAAAGAGCTACAACTTTTATTTGAAACTTTTCCCCTGATAAATTCATTTAAGGGGACTTTTGGGGGAGGGGGGTTATGTTTTTCTTTAAAATGCTATCACAGTTGATTATACAATTCTGTCATCCAAATTGAAATACTAGAAATTAATATATGACCCAAATTCCGAGTTTCAAGGAAATTAGTAAACCGGACAGTTTTACTAGACAGTTTTTTTCACTTTTCGACGAATTTCATTAAATTTGGTACACAAACTATAAAATTTGTCAATTATAATTTTGAGTACTGGATAAGAGAAGTTGTGTGAGTGTTTCACACCAGATTTTTTTTTTTGAGATGGAGTGTTGGAGTTTAGACTCTCAGTGAAACCCAAGACACCATTGCTGGGAATGATCAAGCGTCGTAAAACGATGTATATTCGTCACTAGGACCTGCTATGCGCCTCTTCAATGACTTTACCCGGAGAAATATTGCAAATAAAAGTTTTAGCGCTTTATATGTGTAGTTCATATCCTAGTTTAAAGAAAATTGTTGGAACGGTTTTAAAGAAAATAGAAAAATGCTTTTCAGTAAAAACGCATTTCCGGCCATCCGATTTACTTCAAACATGGTATTTCTACAACATATTTAATTCACAAGTTTTGAACTTTCTACAATTTTTCATTTTTGAGCTAAGTAATTCACATACATCCACACACTAATTTTTTTTTGGACTCTGAGTATTTTAAAATGTGGATTTCCGGTGCAAACTCGACTCGATATTGAAAATTTTACACGATTAAAATACTTCCTCTTACTAGTATTAAGAGAAAGTAAAAAAAAAAAAAGTTAATACATTTTAATGAGAAGGTTGAAACTGCTTTACATTAAAAACTTTTTCAAAATCAGACGTTTAATTGGGCACAGATCGTCCTCAAACAATCTTTATAAGTTTTCGTCCGTTAAGCGTGTTCTAAATTTAATCTGTATTAATTATGTTGATGAAATTGTGGCCTCACTTATATATAGGGTAGATCCTAAGAAAGATTTAATTTCAACTGCAATTTTTTGTTTACTATTTATTTTTTGTTATGTTTGAAAATCCCAGATATACTAAATTATCATTTTATGATTATCGATAAATCATTCAACACCAAAAAAAAAAAATTCATTAATTATAAATTAATAAAAAAAATTAAAATTCATTCATAGCGAAAAGCAAATTTGGAACCAGTTATTTTTGGATCATTTTCGAAATGTATGTTAAAATAATTTTAGACCAACAACAGACAGTTTGATGAGGCATTACCCTGCTCTAGTGTTAGTTCATTATTATATAGGTCTCTTCGCTTGTTGACATAGATAACAAAACTAAAAAAAATTAGTACAAAATTCAACTTGAAAGAAAAATAAAAAAACTATAAATTTTAACAATTTAAATTTTAATCCAAATATGGAGAAATGAGGTAATTGGAAGTTAATGCTGTGGGAGATGTTAAGGTCGATCTAAAATTTCAAAATAGAAAGTGATAACCGTTTCCATTTGCCATTGGTTGCATCCCATAGAAAGTCAAATTTCAAACTCAGACGGTAAGAAGGTAATTATTCTGTTTAGGATGATCCCTTTTACTATAGCGCGATAGCCCTAAAGGCGCAAGGCTTGCCAGACGGCGATTTGTAGGGGGAACGTGTTCGCGGTCCCCTTGCCGTTTTAGTTCCGGCCTTCGCTAGATATTTTTCTTGAAGCCTGCTCCTTTGCATGGTCATCGACCGGTTTCGGGCGTTCGCCCATCATCAGGAAGTTTTGTCAAAACAGTGTGATAACATAGACTTGCACAGAGTAAATTCAGTTTATACACCTCACGTATACAGTTGAATACACGTAACCTATTTCCAGTTTGGATAATACCTAAAAAACTCACTGACAAAATGACTGAAGACTTTTCAAAACAAGGTAATTTTAAATTGCATTAAAATAGCAGTCTAGGGTGGAAGGAAGCTTAAGTGTGTGTGTGTGTATATATATATATCAATATATATATATATATATTGATGACGTTACTACAGTATAAAATTTGATGTATCCATCGAGATACGATTTAATAAGTCTAAGGACGTTAGCTTCCCACATTTGCTCATGATGCTGGGTCAACACCGACCTTGCCCTCACGGGAATTGAAAACTGAATTCTTGACCAAAGGCGAATACGCTCGCCACTAGACCAACGCGTGAGGACCTGTTTAGAATTAATGACAGTAAAAACTTGTCAATTGTTTGATAATGTTTAATTTTTTATTTCTCTCGAGACGTTTCGACCTAAGTATATCATCATCAATCTATAAAGAAAAACCAAAAATTAAACAACTAAGAAAGAATGGTAATGTTTATGTATTATACTGTTATACTTTACTATATAATCACCCATTAATATATACCTAATATAACAAATTACTATCGTCATTTATTGTTTATTTTTTAGAATAATTTCTATTCTCTAAGACATCATCTGATGGTCTCCTTAGGTCGAAAAACCACTCGAGAGAAATGCAAAATAAAACAATTGAGAAATTTTATTGTTACCAATTCTCAAGAGAAAAATTTAACAACCATTTCTTAGAATTAAAAAAAAAAAAAATGAAGATAATAGTAAGAATTTAATCTGTTCCTAGCCAGTTAGGAATTGCTAAAAAGCTCAAAGAAAAATTAATTCCATTTTGCTAAAGATCATCTTAATTAGGCTCAGAAAACTGGAGTACTATAGGTCGGTCAATGGATGTATAAGTTTAACCCGTAGACTCCTCAAATGGTAGTGAAAGAGTATAATATATTGCTGGCAAAGAGAAAGGAATGCAGCCATGCATCACTCTGTTAAGAATTTTGGTGATGATCCAACTGTAGTGTGGACAGAACATTATGACAATTTGGTTTCATGGGTCACTAACTGCACATAGGTTGAAAATAGATAATCATTAACTATATGGACAAAACTAATATTGCTACGTTTCACTATAACAGAACTGTAACCAACAGTTAAATAAAAACCAAATATTAAAGACTTCGACTCTAGGCATAACTATTGGACTCATTGAACTCAATAATCATTGGACTTATTGATACAAATGAAAATGAAATCCGAAAAAATTACCATAGCTATTGTCGTGCAACTAAAAAATTCAGATAATCGAAACCAAATTCCTTAAAGTTATTAAATCTATCCTCACCGTGGTTACATAAAATTTTCTACCTGTAGTAACGTCATAAAAAAAAAATATATACATGCTTAACTTCCTTGCACCCTAGACTGCCATTTTAATGCAATTTAAACTTACCTTGTTTTGAAAAGTCTTCAGTCATTTTGTCAGTGAGTTTTGATGTATTATACAAACTGGGAATAGGTTACGTATATTTAACTGAATAAGTGACAATGTATAGTCTGAAATCACTCTGTGCAAGACAATGTTATCACACTGTTTTGACAAAACATCCTGATGATGGGCGAATGTCCGAAATCGGCCCAATGACTAAAAAAAGAAGCAGGCTATCTCGGAAAATATCTATGATGTTAAAATTATAAGTTTAATGAACATTTGTCAATTATAACTATGTAAACTGCAGTAAGAAGAAAGTCGTATGAGTGTTTCAAACCAAGTTTATTTCGTTTAATTCCTGTGTTTGTTTTCTTCAACATAACTCAAATAAAAAAAAATAAAAAATCAGAGGGAGTTTATAATTGCTTTCCCATTTTGATATGGACCAAAAAATATTTACAGAAAGTTTCGCACATAATTAGTTCTCTAATACTTTTCTCAAAGATAAAAGTTGTTCAACTTTTGTTTTATACATTTTGCGAAAACCAAAAATTCGATTACTAATTCTGAGAAAAGAGATTTTTGAAGCTTCCATTTAGAAGTGTGTTTTGAATTACTATACTCTCACGTGTTTACATTCTGGTGGATTAATTGCTAAATAAGAACTTATCTGCAGTAAGAGGAAGACATACGCGACAATAAATACCAGATTTTTTTTTTTTTGGAATGTAATGTCGTCACCGAATGTAATTGGAAGATAATAGTAATAGAAATTACATATTAGATGTTTATTTAGCCACAAATTAGTTGCTTTGGTAGTGCAATCCAATCATTTTTTCAAAGGAAATCCAAGCTCTTAAAAACCTTAATAATTAAATGAAAAAATTAAGATGAGGATGAACAATAAGTGCTAATTTGAAATGTGATGAAAATTGGTAATGCTGATAAATTCTTGTGATGAATTATCATATATGGTCTAAAATGTAGTTTGGTTATCATTAGGCATTCCGATTTTCCTTGAATATGGTTCCAAGTTGCAAACCAATCAAAACTCAGTAATAATTCTTAAAATTTCATAGTATTTCACCGAGAACAAAGAGAGCATGAACAATAGGCGAATATTCCATGAACTATTCTCAAAATCAGCTTCTTTCAAGGCACAATAAATATATATCCTGAAATTTATGAAAATTGAAGTTTTTCACAGATTTAAAATTTTCAAAGAAGTAAAAAGAAAAAAAAAAGTCTCGGCTAATTTGAATAAGCTGGTATTAAATTACTAAAAGTGATTCAGGCAGGCGGCCAAATTCTACGTCTCAAATTGAAAGTAAATTTGTGAATATCATCACTCTGAAATAATAGATCTGAAAATTAGATGAGGTAGTTGGTCTGACTGTCTACGTCATCGGAAGGACTATCCTAGGTAATTTCAAATGTTATATGCCATTGGTTCAGTGTTTTTTGGTGCGCTCTACTGGGCAACAATATAATCACCTATCTCCAACCCAAAATTAGTATTATGTATATCCCCCCCCCCACTACTGTTGTTGTCGTTGTCTTATGGAGTTTCATATCAGATTTTTTGATCTGCTAGCCAGTTAGTACACAATTTTTCTTCCAAAGCTTTTTAATTTTTAACAAAATTGTTATATTTTTAAATAATTAATTAATATTTAATAATTTTATGAATATATATGTATATAAAACTAATAATTTTTAGATATGGACCCATGATTTACAACTAATTGCAGAAATAGATGCACATCCTGTCAACGTTTATAGTGTAGCTGTGTGTGGTGATTATTTATACTCATGTTCCAATGATTGTACCGTTAAAGTATGGAATATGGGTACATGGGATTTTAAATCAACATTACTTGAAAATCAAGAATCTGAAGTAATTAAATTATATTCAGATTCTGGAAGACTATACGCTGGAAATGACAAAGGAGAGGTAAGTTTATGTCGACTATAATTAGTAGTTTTTAAAAAAAAAAACTAATTTTTTTTTGCAGAAATACTTTCTATTTAGTTTTTATGTTTTATATACGAGGGTCATTCAATAATTATAGATACAAAAAACTACAAATCAAAGAATATGTATACAAAAACTTATGATACTTTAACTATCATAAGTTGGCAACACTGTCACGAATTTAAAACAGCTGTTTTCTAAGGAGATAGAACCATCTGAAATTTATTCCAGAATGCTTAAGAAATACAGTATAAGTTGTATGAATCCTGAGAACTTCTGCAAGTGAGTTGACCGATTCAAAAGTGGCCGAAGAAGAATGTGTCTGATTGGACAGCATGTGGGAGAAGTTAATTATCGAGGTTTCCAATTATTTCATCACTTGAATCTCGTCTGGATGTTATTATTCAAGAAAAAATATGAGTTACGATAAAAGAAATTACTGTAAAATGTAAAGTACGTGTTGGCATAGTTCATTGGAATATTCATAAGAGACTGAACTGTAATGTGATAACAACAAGGAGTGATAACAGAAATATATAATTTTTAATTATAAAAATTATAAATAGTGGTGCCAGCCAGTCGCGGTCAGTGCACGGTCAAAGGACCGCCCGCCAAAGACACACCACTTTCACAAGGGTCAACAAATCACTCAAAAGACCGATTACCTGGCTACAGTCCTTTGATAACTACCATCACCTGTCGCCACAGCTGTTCACCGACGTATTCAAGACCTAGGGTCAACACACGGCAATAAACAAACACTCAAGACCGACCACCTGGCTACAGTCCTTTGATAACCGCCAACACCTGTTCAAGAACTAGGGTCAACACACGGCAAGAGATGTTTGAGTGTGACCCGTAATTACAAGACTTGTCAATGTGTGGTGATGGCAATATAAGGTGTCTCTCTACGGGAGTGGGGAGGACTATTCTTCAGTATTTGATCAGCGTAACATCAAGATCCTACGGGTGACATAACGCTCCTATCGGAGCGCGTCCCTATCTAAGTATTTAAACATATATTATTTATCAATCATTATAGTTGGTGCATTCTAGTTACATTCTAGTTACAATTTAAATCATTTTAAATTAACTGTAATTTATCTTTTCAAACGTTTAAATTATTGTTAAAATATACATATATCTATTTTCGTAAATTCGTCATTCATATTCCGAGTAACAACTCTCTAAAAATCTCTAACTAACTCCCAACTATTCATCGCATCACAACACCTCACCAAGACATCTGAACCCATCACAGAACTAATCGTAAAACATGTACAAAAGGGGTTGGTTCTAAGACAGCCACCATATCTATAACCATCACTAAGCTACATATATCCAAATGTCCAATGTTATTTGTGTAAAGAAAATGAATGGATCCATTACCAGCCAGGAATCTGAGCGACAAAGCAAGGAGTGGTAACATCGCGGGACCCTCCCAGCTAGGACAAGAATTCACGATCCAACCGTCAAAGTGTTGCTAACAATGTTTTGGGTTGTGAAAGTTCTAGTTTTCTGATTTATTTTTCTGTTTGTAACGTCAGTGTACTCTCAACAAATCAATACTATAGAAAATTGCTTAGGGTAACGTGGAAATACTGAAGTACTGACTCAATATTTTTCCTCAGTGCCGCTTAAGTATTAACACTGACTTTATAAAAACATAAAATTATTAATATAACTAATTATAATTTAAAGAAAAGAAACTATCTAAAATAATACAAAGAGCAAATAATATATCATTAAGATCGCCCAAGCAGAAATGGCAGATTGCCCAATCTTGGTTTCTGAATGAACGTTATTATTCATTATAACACGGTTAATGAGTGTTTCAGAAATTTGTAAGATCACACATCTCTATATCTTTGTTTCATTCTAACAAAGAAAAAAAATAAGAGAAGAGAAACACCTCAATAATGAATCCCCCATTCATATTCAGCTTGGCAGTCCACCTCTATATTTTAAACAATGAATTCTAAATGAATGAATGAGTTTTTTATTTAGGACAAACAATGGTATTATTAGCTTTGAAAAGCTACCAAATTATCCCTTGAGTATTTTAAGAGTTTGGTATTTTTTTAATAATTTCAAACAGGTTAATAAATTTTGTTTTCTGTACAAGGAATTAGAGCGATTAATTTGGTTTAAATTAATCTTTATTATCATCCAAACTATGCCAAAATAAAATTTAAAAAACAAAAAACAAGTATGTTTCAATAATCCTAACTTAAACGGAATCACACCTGTTTCAGGATTTTTTTATTATTTATGATTATTTTTCAAAAAGAGTTCTTGCTAATAATGTAATGGGAAATTAAGAAGGATAACAACTCTATTATTTATTGTGGGGTCTTCTGATTTAAACATGAATGAGCTAATTTTTAGAGTCGTAAATTATCGGGCGAATTGCTCCATTTGAATTTCATTGCATAAAAAAAAGATACAAGGAACGACGTTATGAAAATCGATCCCACAAGTGTGGAGATACATCTGATAGATATATTTGGCTGGACACGCCTGGGTAACTAGTCATTTACAAAGTAGGCAGCACACCTAGTCCTTTGTGTTAACATTGTGACGATGGAGTCACGGAAACGGTGTACCACTAGGTCTGTGTCCCCAGCTTTAGTTTCTTAAGCAAATTAAGTTAAAATGAGCTGTTTATACGGCAATAGAGGAGTTTTTAAAGGAAAAAAGAATTCTTTGTTGCTGTACGTTTCGGGTACCATTGCTGCCCTTCTTCAGGAGCTCTGTAAAATTAATTGGAGAAAAGGTACATTAATAAATAGTATTAATAATCCAATAAATTTTGCAGAGCTCCTGAAGAAGGGCACCAATGGTAGCCGAAACGTACAGCAACAAAGAATTATTTTTTCCTTTAAAAACTTCTCTGGCCATTGCCTTATAAACATCACATTATAATTTTAAGGCATGACGATTTGAAAACCATATCAAATACAAGATAGTATTTACCTTGTCAGAGGCGCACAGTAGAGTTCTTCTGGGTACCTGGACATATGGGTACCCGGCTAGAGCGCTAAGGTGGGATACTCTTTAACATACGAGCCAGCAGTAGCCGTCACCAAGCAATTTTTCGACAGGGACTAAGGAATAAGGAACTGGACAAGCACTGGAAGGAAACGAAGGGGTCCTCCAGGCTAAGAGATTTATATACGGTATAAAACAGGAGGAGTTGAAGTATCTTCTCTTTCTGAGTAGGTTGCAATTGAGGGTTCTGGTTATTATTAACTGGATAGGTTTGGATAGCCAGATATTTACACAAAATAAGTAGGATGTCTAGTCCACTGTGTCAGAATTATGACGATAGAGTCAGGGAAACGGTGTGCACTAAGTCAGAGTCCCCGTTTCGTCAATACCAGGTTTCATATATTTGGAAGAGTAACATTCTCTAGAGATTGCTTGGGGGAATTTTGTAAGCAGTAGATTTTTTTTATAAGAGCCATATTGGCTTAGGTCCGCGCCTGTGGTCACCCATCATTAAATAATAGTAGGCGACGATTTTTCAACCAGACGACAAAATGTTGTAGGTCACAATAGGAAAAATCTCTCCCACATATTTTCCAGAATTTCCACGCATCCCTTTTTGCACTGTGTAAAAACTAATTAGATTCTGTTTATTTATTTTTGTTTTTGTAATTTTCAGATATTTGTTTTTGAAAATGATGTACTTTTAGCACAGTACTTTTTGAATGAAGACATCATGGATTTTCTTGTAATCGGACAATTAGTGTTTAATGCAAGAAATGCAGATGTTTCAGTAACTGAAATGATGCCAGGTAACAACTGATAATTTAGATTGTAAATAAAAAAAATCTGGTGTGAAACACTCACACAACTTTCTCTTACTCCTGTTCTCAAAATTATAATTGACAAATTTTGTAGTTTGTGTACCAAATTTAACGAAATTCGTCGAAAACTGAAAAAACTGTTGAGTAAAACCGCACTTCCGGTTTACTAAGTTTCTTAAAACTCGGAATTTTGGCCATCTATTTATTTCTAATTAGTTTTGTTTGGATGATAGATTTGTATAATCAACTGAGATAGCACTTTAGAGAAAAACATAACCCTACCCCTCCCCTAAAAGTGCCCTTAAATGAATTTTCCCAGAGAAATGTTTTAAATAAAAGTTGTAGACCTTTGCATGTTTAGTTTATATACAAGTTTCAAAAAAAATCGTCGGAGCCATTTTTGAGAAAATTGCGAAAAAGTGAATAAATCATTTAGTAAAGTGGTAAGGTAATCGTACTTTCGGTTATCCGATTTTTTTCAAACTCGGAATTTCAACAATATATTTAATTCTTATTACATTATTATATGACAGAATTGTCTAATAAACTGAAATAGCACTTTTGATGGAAACCTAACCCCACGCCTCCCCCAGAAGTGCCCTTAAATGCATTTTTCCGGAGAAATGTTTCAAATAAAAAGTTGTAGCTCTTAGTATGTATGGTTGATGTTCCAAATTTAAAGAAAATCGTCGGAGCCATTTTTGAGAAAATCGCAAAAAAGTAAAAAATCCAACTAGTAAAGTGGACTTCCAGTTGAGGAATTTTGACAGATAACGTACTGTCAGATCCGATGTGATACCTAAACGGAATATCAAGTTTCAACTTTCTACGGTTTTTCATTTTTGAGCTATGCTGTTCACATACATACACACAGACCATTTGATAAAAACCACTTTTTTGGACTCAGGGGACCTCAAAACGGATATTTCCGGTCAAAACACGATATCGAAAATTTGACACGATTACAATATTTCCTCTTTTACTAGGGAGTAAGAGAAAGTAAATACACCTTAAATATTGGGATAAATAATAAAATAAAATTAATAATTTTATAGGACCAAGGTTCAGTTATATGTCTAGAGGTGCCATGATAGGAAGATTTCCAGTAAGATTGGTCGGCGATAAAATTTGCTTTCTAAGTCGTTGTGCCAGATGGGTTTATGTACATGCAAATAATAAAGAAGAAAAATTCAGAAGGATTATAGAAATTAAGGTAAGTAATATTGTGTTATCTAGATATTTAAACAATGTAAATATGTTTCGCTAATTCAAGCTCGCTAACAAATTTTTTGAAAGAATTTCTTTAATAATCAACTAAAAACTTGCGTTATTCTTTATTATTATTTTTTTTTATTTTCAACTAATATTAATTTCTCTAATATTTTTTGACAAACGAAGAGATTTTCGAATTTCATTCTCTAAGCCGTTTATTCTAAACTTAATAAAAGCCACTACTTTGGGAAAAGCATAACCTTAAATCTCCCCTAAACCCTCCCCTAAATGAATCAGAGAAAAAGTTTTAAATAAAAGTGATAGGTCTCTCTGTACTTAACTTAATGTAACAAATTTAATGAAATACTTCGGAAATTTTTACGCAAAAAACTGTTTAATAAAAACACATTTCCGGTCAACAAAAAAAAATGTTCCAAATAAAATTGATAGGCTGTTATTGTGTGGTAAGTCGTGAGAAACTAAGGAAACAAAAAAATTTAGTAGAATTTGAAAAAAAAAAAAGGTTTGTGTTTAGCAGTGATGTTTCCAATAAATTTTAAAAATTAAATGCAATATTTTTTTTGGAAGTCTCACATAAGATTTAGTAAAGATGCAATTAATATTCTATTTGTTAACTGCATATTCCATAAATAGATTCTAAATATAATTCAGATTTTTTTTTTAAATAAACCAGAAAACATAAAATATTTAAATTTAAATATTTTTCTACAGTTTGTGTGTGTGTGTGTGTGTGTAAATTTACACGAGAATAACTCCTTAGAGAGTGCTATTTTATAGAAAATATCTTTGGAATGTTGAAAGGGAGAACTATCTGTGTCTAAAAGAGTGCGAAGAAGAAGCCAAAAAATATTTATCACACGTGACAAAACTTAAAAAAAGACGATAATGACTCATGCGTTAAGAATATGAAGCGGTCTGTGAGCGGGTGGGGGGGAGAATGGTTGGGCCTAGAACATGGGTGGCTGAACACTAATTTAAAAGTAAATAAAATAAACAATGCAAATTTTTAAGTGTATTGAATACGTATGTAGTATATGGAAATGAAGTTTTTCTCTTTTGTAATATAGTCCAGCTGTATCCCTGAAAGGAATAAAGGGAAATTTTTCCTCAATTACTGAAACATAGTTTACAATTTAAAAATCATAAATAGTTGCAAAATTATACGATAAATAAACATTGATAAAAATCAATTCTGAAACAGTCACAATCATTTCTCGGTGCTGTAATTATAAAAATCTATAATTAATCATTTTTTTTTCAGCTAAAAATTTCGATGAATGGTTAGGTTTTCCTGAATATAATATAAAAAACTTAGAGATTAGGGTATACCGTAGCTATAGTAGATGGTGCTTAACAAAATTGCTCCGACGTGATTACATTGTAGAATACACCTATAATCATTGCCTAATAAACTAAAAAGTCTTCGTGGCCGATCACACTAGCCTATGGCTAAGCTGGATGCCAAGGCACCAGCGACATTAAAGGAAACGACAAGTTTGGTCTTGGGGCTCTATCGTAGTCCCATCTAAGTTTGGCACGTGTAACTTGGTGCCGCATCTAAGCTATTCAAATCCAAAATCGATGATACCCAGGCTTCCAAATCTTCTCTGGATGATAGAGTTGCACTGCGTTAGGAGGTATATTGGAGTCTCCTCCATCTCCATATAGAATTTTCCGGTGCTATCGTGTTCAAGGCCCAGCTTTTTCAGGTACCTTCTTGTGAGGAAAACCGTCAGTATACGGGAATCTGATACCCCTATCAGATCTTTTTTGGTTACAATCGTCCAGATAGATCCTGGCTTGCTTCAAATTCTGGGAAGGTTTTCCAGAGTTGTGCTCTCTTCATTTACGCCACACTTCTGAACACATTTCGATTCACTTCTCGAGGGTGATCGCTTATACCGTAAAAGGGTTCAGGACCCTTAAAGGGGATAAAGCGCCAGGGATTTCGTGCCAGGGTGTCGGCCAACTCATTAACTTCTACCACAACAAATTCTTAAGAAATACCACTCCAATACATAACGACATATGTAACAATAAATCGCTAAAATTCCAAAAAGCCAGAGTTCTATGATTATTGCAGAAAATTAATTATCTCTAATTTCGACTAACAGATTAGATTCCTGACTTTTACGGGTAATTTTTGCGGAACTTTTATATCGCTTTTCTTTAAATTTGGAATATTATTGGAGGTTTAACACTTTTAAGGGCATTTTACTTAAAATTTCCTCATTAAAGAAATTACAAAAGAATTTGGATTCTATTAGAGGTTCTATCCAATAAGATCAATATTAAAGGAGACATTTAAAATTTAATAATAGCCCAGCCACCTTCAGAATCAATTTTACAATAGATTATCTTCCGTTGGACGATTATTTCCAATTACACTAAATAGAATACCATTAGTTTAGGCCAATTTCGATAAGTTTTTCACATGAAAAAATAAAAAAAATTTGTATTTTAAGATCGTAAATAAGGCAGTTTTATTACGATTCTTTTAGATTCCAGTACTTGAAATGAAGAAATGTAGTTACGATAAACACCTATAAATATATAGATACTTAATACGTAGAACAAATGCCCCCAAAAATAACAAGGGCAAGATTGAAAGTTTAACAAGGTTAAATAAATATAAATCAGCAAACATTAATGTAATGGATTTATGCCAACATAAAATAGTAAGCAATTAAAACTATTATACGAATATTTAATTAAAACAAATAATAAAATGAAGACAATAATATAATTATTATAATTATCTCACCATTTTATTGAAAAGAGTCTTTATAAAATTACGCCCCGCTGAAAAAGATACAGCAAATCTTATCACAAAAGAATTTTGTTTCAATACTGATAAACCATGTCAAGTGGCAAGTTAACAAAAATATTAATGATTAAACCCGCCAATTTACATATTAAAGTATCGATTAAAATGAATCGACAATCTGGAAATCATTGAATCACGAAACTAAAAAAAAAAAATAATTTTTTGTTTGTTTTCTTTTTATTTTTAAACCAAATATTGTATAAACTTTTTTTTTTTTAAACAAAATTTAATTAATGATTTTTTACGCCTATATTTGTTTTTTTTTTTGAGATTTGGCGCCAATTTATACTATTAAAAAAAAAAAAAATAGAATAGAATACGTAGCCAAGAAAGAATAAAAATGCATACGTCAGGAACTGGTCCAAAGAAGATAGAGAGAGAAAAAAAAAATTAAATTAAATTGAAACAAAAATAATATTTTGGCAATTAATCATAACTTTGTTTTCTTAATAGAATTCAAAGGATAGTGTTTAACTAGATTATTTGTAAAACTAGGAGATCTAATTATTTTGTACAAATAGAATTAATTTATAGTCTTTTGAGTTTAATTTCTTAAATTGTTTTTTTCTTTTCATTCTTAATACTTTTCATGCATTCTGATGATTACTTTACAGAATGTTCTTTTTTTTCTTCTCTTCTCTATCTGTCTGTTTGTATCACAATCACGCCGGTATTGTCCGAAATAATTTGACAGAATTTCATATATTGTGTAAGATTTCTTACAATTTGACATCCCAGATATTAATATTTTATTTTTTTTAACACTGACAGACTTAACACTGTGTTTCTCTAT
Organism: Triatoma infestans; assembly: GCA_011037195.1. Taxonomy (NCBI): domain Eukaryota; kingdom Metazoa; phylum Arthropoda; class Insecta; order Hemiptera; family Reduviidae; genus Triatoma; species Triatoma infestans. The sequence goes on along the minus strand of JAAEAF010001551.1, from coordinate 50,809 downwards.
AGTACATTATTTTTACACATTCAGAAGGCCAAAATATGGTTTTTCCGCCTGATGGCGACTTAATTTTTAATTAAAATATGAAACAAAACATTTTCATTAACATATTTTGATATGAAAAAGTGATGTCAGCGCTCTGTCCTCTTTCTTGCTAAACTTCTTTAGCTTTATATAAATAGTGTACGCAAAACTAATACAAAACGTGGTGAAAAGAAACACACACACATTATAATCCAAAAAAATATTGCACAGAATCAGATTTATCATTTGATATGTAACGTCAAATACTTTAGAAAACCTTTTAACTCCATGAAAGAAAAATTAAATATAACCTATTTTGTCAAGTCGCACTTCCGATTAACCAGTTTTCTACAAAATTTGAAATTCTACCAATACCCCACAAAAATTTTAATCCCCCCCCCCCAAATATTTCAAATAAAAGTTAAGAATTTTTATGAATGTAGATAGTATACGAAGTTGTAAAGAAACACGAAAAAAAAAAAGAACCACTTCCGGGAAAATCAGTAAAGTCGCATTTCCGGTTTGATGGATTTTGTTCGAAACTTTCGTGTCAAATATGGGTGGTATTACCCAATCAGATATCAAGTTTTAGCTTCCTACGACTTTTCGTTTTTTGAGATATTTTGTTCACACACAGACAGACACACATACAGACTATTTGCAAAAACATTTTTTTCGTACTCTTTTTTTTTTTGTTTGTAACTTTTCACATTTGAGGGGAATTTTGGGAAATTTTTCATACTGAAAACACGTATTTCCGATGAAAACTTGATTTCGATACTTTCTTTTACTAAGAGAAGAAAAAGTAAACAATACAAAACTAGATCCACTAGGCCAAATAGTTTCTGTAACTAACTGACATTTCCACAATTATTTTCTCGAAACAAAAATGTTTCACCAAAGATTTTTCTTTTTACTTTCTCGATATCGATTTTTCACCGGAAATATCCGTTTTGAGGTCCCCTGATTAAAAAAAAAAAGTGGTTTTTAGAAAATGATCTGTGTGTATGTATGTGTTTCGTGAACAACATAGCTCAAAAAGCGAAAAATCGCAGATAAATCAAATTTGAATATTTCGTGTAGATATTACCATGGGATCCGACCATTAGGTTATCTGTCAAAATTCCTAAACCGGAAGTACCACTTTACTGAATAGTTTTTTCCCTTTTTTTTTTGCAATTTTCTCATAAATAGCTCCAACTACACATCAAAGATCTACAATTTTTATTTGAAACATTTCCCCGGAAAAATGCATTTAAGGGCACTTTTATGGGATGGGTGGGGTTAGGTTGTTGTCTTCTACAGTGCTACTTCAGTTTATTTTACAATTCTATCTTCTAATATAATATTAATTAGAATTAAATATGTTGTTGAAATTCCATGTTTGAAGAAAATCATATGAGCGGAAGTGCGTTTTTTACTGAAAAGTATTTTTCAATGTTCTGCTATTTTTTCTAAAACGGTTCCAACGATTTTCTTTAAACGAAGTATGTGAACTACACATATATAGAGCTACAACTTTTATTTAAAACATTTCTCCGGGTAAACTCATTTAAACGGTTTTCAGGGAAAGTGTAGGGTTATGTTTGCCTCTAACATGCTATCTTAGTAGATTATACAATATAATAGATTTAAGAAGGAAAGAGTTAGAGAGATTGGGTTTAAGAGATGAAATAAACTAGTAATCCTGCTGAACACTGTATAATGAATATGTAACACAAACTGCCAGGACTTTACACGAATAAGAAAAATTAGTTAGCGAGAGATTTAGACTGATGATGAGAATGGTAGTGGTCGGTTGCTGATTAGTTGTAAACTGATGTAGAAAGCTGTTCCGAGTGAGATTCTGAATTTCATGTTTCTCTCTGCTCTTCGAATCCTGTTACATACAATTCTACCATTTAGACAAAATTAATTAAAAATAAATCGATTGCCAAAATTCTGAGTTTCAAGAAAATGACTAAACCGGAAGTGTATTTTTACTGAACATTTGTGATTTTTTCCATAAAAAACGGACGAATTTCATTAAATTTGATATACTAACTATAAAAGTTTGTCAATTACAATTTTGTAAACAAGTTGTGTGAGTGTTTCACACTAGATTGTTTTTTTTTTGTTCTGGAAAATTGACTTACGGAAGTTTCTGCGAAATCTGTGACGTAGATGTGATTCTGAAAACATCTAAAAGTAGTGCAGTCAATTAGATAGAATTGTAATAATCCAGTAAGAGAGCTTTGAAACTATTCTATTTTGCCGAACTAATTTGCTAGACCAATTTGATTCAATTAAAATACGTATAATAGAAATTATTTATCACCTTATTTTTTTTAAACCTTAATATTTTTTATTACCAACTAGAATACAATTTGTCTTATAGCTAATATAAAGGAATCTTCTATTATATAAAGATTTTATGCCTGATATAATGGAAAAAGAATATTTTTTGGCCGTAGTGCAGATATTTAATTTTGAAAGTTGGCCAAAGGAATAAGAAGATATTAGAATTCACTAGAACAACTATGAACCAAAGATTATGATTCATAATGTCACTTAACATCTTGTTATTTCAGACAGATTACTAGATTTCAAACAATGCAATCTAGATTTCTTCTATTGCTCTGTGTGTGTGTGAGTATATACAAAATATCTCAGAAATGAAAAGTCGCGAATAGTTCGAACTTCATATTCCCCGCTTGATACTACTACATCGCATCTGACACGAAGGTTTCAGTCAAAATTCATAAACCGGAAGTACGACTTTATGGAATGATTTTTTTTTTTTTTCAGTTTATGGAAAAATTGATAAACGTTTTTCCAGTTTTTCACAATTTTCACAAAATCAGCTCCAACAATTTTTCTTTCTTTAAACTCCCTATACTATTATCAAGAAATATTTTTAGGTGATAGCATGCTTCATTTTGTGGTCATTGGCCGGTTTTTGGCGTTCCGCTTATCTTCAGGATGTTTTGATAAAACAGTGCGATAATACAGACTTCCACACAGAAGAAATCAGTTTATACATTGTTTGGAAATGTTTTGTTAAGATCTAAGAAGAATTTCTTCTTCTTAACCTGACGTAAGATCACATGTAATTTTCATTTTAAAAGATCGTTCCTTTAAAAATGGAAACATCAATAAGTGGAGATAATAACTTAAATTACGTTATGCAGGAAATTTACATTACCCATATTATCTTATTATTTTTAATTATTGTTCTTCGAGAATAGGAGCAATATTTAATCACAAAAGACCACTGCGTCATTTGTGAACTATTTTGTGGAATAATTAATAATAAAAATGAGTGAATGGTCATAGATGGTATAAAATAAAAAAATATATTGCTAAACAAATAATTACTAGCATTACTAGAATTCCAAAATTTAAATACATTGTTCAACCGGAAGTACCAATTTTCAGAATAGATTTTTGAGTTTTTTGAAATTATGTCGTAAACTATGATAATGATTTTCTATTAATCTTGGCCTACAAACTGCCCTAAACCTATCAGTTTTATTTGAAACGTTTTTCCAAAAATAAATTGATTTCATTTCTAAATTGATTGAATTGAATCATTTCTCCCAAAATGAATTGAATGAATTGATAAATTGATTGAATTGAATGCTTGATAGTTTTTACGGGAATTTGTAGAGTTAAATTTCAAATATACGGGGTTGATTCTATGTTAATGGCGCACTCTTCACATTCCTGCGAGCTTGGTAGATTGGTTATTTATGTGTTAGAATGTGAGCGAAGTTTAAAGACACTTCAAGATTGGAATCATTTTTTGAGTAAATTGCAAAAAACTGGAAAAAATAAAAATTAAATACATGCTGTAGATTTGTACTTCCGCTTGGATTTTTGATTGAAACGTGCGTGTCAGGTATGGCGGTAATATCTATAGGGGATTTTGAAGGTTTAAGGTTTCTGTGTTTTATAAACAGTAATAAGACGAAGTCAAAGTGGTGACAAAGAGAAGCAACTTACCGAAGAGATTTTTCAAAATACCAGGTCAGTTACATTTAAACTGGGAACAAATCCTGAAGAAAGCCAGGATACAGAATCGCCAAAAATATTTAACCCAAATCTGCCTTTTAACACAAAATTTCTAAAAAAAAAAAAAAGCAGAGAACCATTTGCTAATGAAACTGAAAGGGAAAACTGATCATCAATTCGATGCATTCCAACAATTCTTCAACCATCATTAATCATTCATATATATATATTTAACAAAAGCCGTTACAAATGGACAGACATTTAAAAAACGAACGCTTTTAGAGTGAGAGGGAAAAAAGAAGTAAAAGAAAAAAAAGGAGTGAATTGACGCATACTTGTTCAAGTGTTAGAAAATGTTGGAATTCAGCCCAATTCAGTTTGGATAGCTCCGAATATCATAACTCCTTCGTCTAATATTAAAGGTTATTTTAAACTTGACTCCTTCTGATTGCTGATAGGAATGTTTAGTGGAATCGGCGACTTGTTATTTTTCAAAATGTATTTTATTACATACAAAATGCATCTTAATACATTAAATACAGTTTCTTACTAACTATAAGAGTAAATTCTTTCGTTCCACATCAAATATTTATCCACATTCTATTAAAACATACAAATGACATTAAGTCTATATTTTATTTAAAAAGTAAAACTGGGTTTGCAAATAATTTTAAGCGATCAATGTTTAATTTAAAATCAAATTTAGGATATTTTATTGTTTATTACTTCCTAATGGAGGATTTAAAACGCTTACTTCAAAAGAAGTGAAGTTATAGAGGTGTGTAGGTTCAGACAAATCTACAAACATACCAACCGCTGAGACATTCAATTCTAAGCTAATTCCTTCAGACAGTTGAGTCTCGACACTCCAAAACGACCTCTCAAATATCCCTTTTCTTAATACAACTCGCCTACACAAAATGACACACGGCTTCCTCTTGCGATGCTCTAATCTATTTGTACTACCATCTTTGACAATCCTCCATGACGAGTGAATCGAGATAGCAGGATTGAACAGAGCTGCCGGCACCCTCTAAAACTATTACCATTGGAATGGATGGTTGCCCACCTTTTGCTACTATTTATATCAACTAATCCTATTTATTGCAAAGTGATTTTACAAAATAGGAAATTTCTAAATAAAAACTAAAAATCTGGTGTGAAACACTCGCACGACTTTCAATTTTCTGTAAACTTAAAGTTTTTACTGAATATTTTCTTCTCATCAATTGTATATCATTGAAAGAATCTAAATTTAATAATAAAAAAAAGTTAACAGTTTCTAAAGTAATAGCTTTCTGTATGAATAGTTAGTATACCAAAGTTAATGAAATCCGTCGTGAAAACTGAAACAATTGTTCAATAAAGACGCACTTTCTTGAAAAAAACAAAAAAGAAGATTTTCTTCCTCTTGCAATTCGAAAGATTTTCTTCTTCTTCCTTTTCGTAATTCTTCCTCTTGCAATGCTAAAATTCCAAGATTGGAAAGTGCGAACTTCACACAGTATTAGTTTCTTATTTTGTCAGTAATTTGTCGATAAACGGCTCTAAATGGTTTACATTAAACTTCTGTCTACAAACTTGTTACAAAGCTATCTATTTTAGTAAGTACCCAAGCTTAAATTGGAATTAATAATAATAATAATAATAATAATAATAATAATTGTACTTTATTTGCGAAATATACATAAACAAATAAACTTTACAAAGTATATAAGGCATGGCTAAAGCCGTCTGCCAGAGATTGGTATTGAAATCATAACAAACAAAAAATTATACTTACAAAAAATGATTCTAATAGAAAATGACCAAAAAAATAATACACTAACAATAAAGAATACAAATAAAAATAGATACAAACAAGAAATAAAAGAAATGCTAAAATAAAAGAGTAAATTAGTAAATCAAAAATTAAATTCTTTAATGAGGCTAAATCTATAATGCCAGCCTTGTCTGGCGTACTTAAGCAAATTGATGCAAGTATCCGCATTTCGCAAAGAATCTATTATAAATTGAGCGGAAACAAATTTCGCACCCAAGCATCTCAAACGAAATTCGGATAATATAGGGCACTCACAAAGAAAATGATACAGATCTTCCCTTGCATTTAAATTGCACATTGCATATTTTTCCTTGTATTCCAATTTATTCACCCATGGTAAATAGTTTAAATAAATTAATTCACTTCTCCAGTTTGAAAAGCCACCTTAGATCTGAAAGCTTTAGATTGGTATCAGAGTAAACATAAAATATATTGAGCTTGCCATTCGTATCTAACAAAGTCCTGTACAAAACAAAACGCTCAGAGCTCATGGCGCGATTCACAGACTCCTCCAAACTAACCTGTTTTATTGTTTGCAAAAGCGCCGAGAATTGACACTTCCAACCCGACAGATTATCGACAACCGAAATTGGAATTATGACAACTGTGTAAGGGATTTCCATGTCTCCCTATCTCAAACTCTCAGAAGATGCAATCTAAGGGGCGTATCTTGGCAATAGAAGAAGAAGTTAAAAAGAGTAAGGGGGCACCGCTTAAAAACGATGCTTGACCACATCAATTCACTCTCATTCAAACGCCATTCGAACAACCATCAACACTCACTGTCGTTCTCACACCGTCACTCTGCCACTCTACCATGCTCTCACTCTACATTAAACAGTGTACAATCTTTACGGTACTTAATATTCTCAATATAAACAGTATTCATTAAGTCTAAACTTATCTCAACCTACGTTTTTATTTTCTATCCAATCATTCTAAAATATCCATTACAGCGGCAAAATAAGGTGAAGTCGTGTGAGTACGTTTCTTACCATATATTTTTATATAAATTATATCTTCTCATTTCCATGAACCTTCACTTAAAGAACCCACCAACTGTCACTGAATAGGTGCCTAAATTGATCGAAGAATTTATATATTTGAATAATTTATTTGGTTCAAGAGTTGTTCAAAAATGAGTTGCCAAAGAATTCAGATTCACTTTACATTCAGTATTAATAAATTAACCATTGAAAATTACAGTTTCATAGCCATTAAAGCGTCTGCAAATTAAAGACATTAAGCTAATAAATCTTCTTTATGAAGGCAAACATACATATATATTTTGTTTATAAAGACAAAAATCGTTTAATGTTGATTTGATTAAGTATCACCGGTGAAAGATCTCCAAAGATATTTGGCACAACTTGCGAGAGGGACAGAAAAATTAAAAAAAAAAAATAGTCTAGGCGTGACCTTTAGTTGGACGTGATTTAGTTTGATGGTTTCCTTTTGGGGCAAATAAAACATTTTTAAAGAGAATCCTAAAATATTTCTAAAATCCTTAACCTATCTTTAAACACTATCTAAGCAATAATTTAACTACCAGATATATTTTTCATATCTAGAGGAACTCAAAACTATGGGAACCGTGTTCCATAAATCCGCAAGGTTTTTGACTTAAATTGACTAGGTAACGATGGTAGAAGGAGTTTTTCTAAGACATGATTCGATCAATAGAATGATTCGAGGCTGTAGGTATAATCTTAACATAAAAATAAATACGGCAAACAAATTTTTGTAAACATCATTTTCAAACTCAAGAGACTCCGAAACATCGATAATATCTGGTGAAAATCAAATTTCAGTTATCTGGTATAATCTAATTATAATTATTTCCTGTAAAAACAATACGAAAATGAAAATAGGAAACTACTAGGAAAAACATGAAAGCAATTTTAAAAGAGTTATAAAAGAGAAAGTAAGATTTCAAAAAGTAAATAAAGAAAAGAACTGAAAAAGAATGAATAAAAGAGAAGAGAAAAGTTAATGTTACATTAATAAGAAGTCAGTATATATATGGTAAATTTAATGGAAATAAAGTTAGAAAAGTTATGGCGGAACATATGAGGAGAAGAGTTGAGGGAGGGGCGCCACTGGCCTTGGCACGTAGCTATGTATAAAATAAATATGCTGGGTTTATTACATACCGCACCACAATATATATATATACTTTATGTACGTACGTACTTTTATATATGTTTCGGGCCTACCACTATCAAAATAAGACTCCCTAATCCAACGCAAAAGTTTCAGTCAAGTAAAAATACAAATGTTAGTAAGAAACCTTTGTCTTGTTGATAAGCCATAATGTCTCTTCCTACATAGTTTATTCTAAGCAGATGGTTATTGTGTCGTATCACTCGCCGAAGATGACATGTTGACACTGAAAAAGCGGCCGATTAGACTGGGCCCGAGAAGGCTCAAATAAACCTTTTTAAAAGGGACCGAAACACCAAAGCCATAATAAAAATCAAAGGATGTAAATCCTGGGTATGTAGCAATAAAGCGCAGCTCTTTGATGGAGGAGGAATACATTTGGCTAAAGGCAAACGAAGGTCTTTCATAAGGGATCCTATGCAAAAATTATACGGGAGACCTGGTTAACCAGATTTGTGGAGTTTTAAGTGATATAAGAGTTCTATTATGACCGGGAAGTGTAAAATCTTAGGAAATATATGAATCTATTATGTTTGGTCGATGGACGCTATCGTAGATTTTGCTTGACCAAAGACAAGATACTGTCCATTTTTCTGCGAGCGACTGGCAGGACCAAAATTCCTCCAACTGGGCGTTCGAAAGGTGGCAGACCATTCAGTCGGCTCTTTGGTCAACTTGTACATTACTTGGCATGCAACCATGTCTTCAGTTAATTGTCAATACTTCAGTTAATCCAGAGGCAGCCATAATAGATAAACATCTTTATAGGTCGCAGTTATTTGGGATCGTTGAGACTACACCCATTTTTCTATGCTATTCCATTCTAACTGGTCTCCACAGACAAGACTGAAAATAATTGAACTCTACACTACTAGAAGTCTTAGTTAGGCTATTTGACAAAAGCTTAGAACAAATGCTACAACGAATTCAAACATTAAACCAAAACACGGATTGAATCTATCTCTAGCTTTTTAAACACTATCTAAACAATAATTTAGGGAAGGGATTATGGTAGCACGCTGGAATCCCACACGGAGATCCCGGATTCGAATCCAGCAGTATTGGCCCTTAGAATTTTTTTCTTTCTAGGAGACTTTACAGCTCGCTCTCCCCAGTTAGGGTAGGGTTAGAAGCTGGTGCCAAGCCTCAACCGTGGCCCCCTCTCGGACCTATTAAGTCTTCTAAGGCAAGCAGGACTCGAGAGGGTGCTTTAATGGCAGGTGCCTTAATTGACGCCCTGGGAGCCCCCCCTACTCCACAATCCGATAAAGGACAGGACCGGAGAAGGGCTCCAACTAGGGGGGGTGCCACAATAGATCCATGGGGTCTCGCGGTGGCGCAGGCTGAGAGCCAATCCCCCCGTTAGAATCTAATCTAATCTAGGGTAGTGTTGTATGTAGCTAGAGAACAGTGTTTGGAGGTCGGCAATGCACTAAGAAGACTCCGGGGGTCACTCTAATCTTTCAGGTCGCATGCATTATCCTCTAAAAGAATCTAAACAAGAATTTAACTACTAGAGAGAGTAAGAGTGTTTATTTTATTTGAACTTACAATGGAGCTGCAATGATTTCATCAAAACCTAATTCCGTAGCAATAAATCAATCCTCTGCAATCCGTGGTCCTTTTATCCATAAAGACGCCTGGGACGCCTTGGTTTTAATCATGGCACCTTATAGTTGCCACTTCGTATTTATCCACATGTATGATTGCTACGAGATGAATGATTGCATTTGCAATAATAAATCAATTAAAGAAAGAAAGTAAAAAAAAACTCGTATGAAACTCACACACGCGCGCTCTTACTGCCATTATTAAAATTATAACAAAATTTGTCTTCAAAGTTGGTATTTTTGCTAAAAATCTCTGTCTGTCAGAACTTGGTATTTTATGGGTTTTATACCAAATGTTTTTATATTGATTTTATATTAGTAATATAAATAAAGATGGGAAGGGAACTCTTTGAAGAAAATTAAGAAAAATTAGAAAAAAAACAAAAAGGAAATCTATTCAATAAAGTCGGTTTTTCCATACTACATTCAAACACGCACCGACAGAGAAAAATTCACTATAAACATTTTTATTCATTTGCAGAGAACCTCAAAACCAGTATTTTCAGGAAAACTCAAATTCGACTATTTGACATGATCTTTACAGCAGCAATAATAGAAGTAATAATAAATGCTAAATTACTTCCACGTCACTCTTTACACAAATATTAATAAGTAAATTTATTTAAATAAAGAGCTCTAGTATTGCTGCTTTCACTTCATTTTTAAAAGAAGATATTATGGGGTTGTATAATTTTTTGTATTTTATTTAATCCCCCACTTAAGATGTATTCCCCAGTTAGGATAATAAAAAGGCTATATCTCCTTATGAAAGTCATAAATTAGCCGTTTTAAAGAAATATCTAGGCCTAGATACTTGGACATTTCTATTTCTCTACAGAAAATTAACAATATTAAAAGGCACTAATATAATACAGTGGTACAAATCTAGTCATATTAATGTCTAGGATATATGTAAATTTATTTATATATATTAAAAGAAGGCTTGATCCCTACTGTGGCGACCTTTTGCCGCCAACTTCCCCTCTCCACTTTCATATTCTCTACACCATCTTGGCAAATGATTATTATAATTATTATAACTAACAAGAATTATAAAAAAACTCTCTTCTTAAAATAAAGTTGTAAATGTCAATATAAACAATTGACTGTTTGTATTTTGATGTGTGTGTTCTGTAAAATACTTTGCCAAACAGTCCATATCAATATAAACAATACTTTCGTTGTTAATAAACTTTAGTTTTAGTAGAATTGATCTAAAGTCCAATGTAATTGTTTCTAAAATTATTTCAAAGTTTCGTTTAAATAAGAAATTAAAAATAATATTTTACTTACAATTTTAAACTTATTTCCGGTAATTGAAGTTTTCTTCACATTTTGACAGTGCTCGCCATTATTGTTTGTCTGGAAAATTAAAATTAAATTTTTAAAAACAAAAATTAATAAATTAAAGAGCTGTAACTCTAAAATATTCTCGTCAAATTAGTCGTAAAAAAGAATATTATTTAGAGCGGAGCTAAATGACGTCATATTCACCAGCCAGTTATTTTTAATTTTTTTATTTAGTTAACGCATAGTCCAGGTTGCAATATTAAAAAAAAAAAAAATTAAAAAATAAAAATCTTGCCCGAAAAATTTTATTACTCTTTTCTCGCAATGAAGTTTCATGGCACTTAAGAGAAAATTACCCCATCATTTTTTATATACGTCCATTTCAATCTCAACAGGAAGTGTTCGGAATCAGAACACTATGATCCTATTCGATCATAAGGCCGCCATTAAAATCCACGCATTCAGTACGAAAATGTTATGAAAATGACTCGGCAAACTCAACATCCTAGGAAGAAATAATAAAGTTGCCAGAGCATGTTGGCGAGGTACAACCGACATCCTAGTAAGGGACGGTCGTTGTAAAATCCTCTCCTTCATTATACTAGAACATTTTCGTCTAGGATAAGCGATCACTCGCTTCGACAAGAGCACAAATACGAGGCATTGCTCTCTTGGAGAACCTTGCCAAGACAGAAGAAGGCTAAGATATTTTTTCGGCAGTTAATAGCCTATGACGTGCATCGATCTGAGCAAAATTAGGCTTCAAGTGTTTTAATTCTAGTAAAAGTGATACCACGTGCAAATCCTATGTGGAAATGAAAGAGACTGTATCATTATACCTTCTCACTGTCACATCTGTATCATTATACCTTCTCACTTCACATGACGCTGTCATCCAGAGATGTTTGAAAAACCTGGGTACCTGCAGGTGCTGGATGAGAACCATCCTAGATTTATGAATTCATTACGGAAATTAAGCTAGAAAAAGTGCTTTAAGTGGAGACGTTTCATCCGGGTACCGATAGTGGACACACGAGAATTCTTCTAGTAGCAATGCACTACACCCCTTAAAAAAGTAGTTTAAATAATCTCTCAAGAAAATAGTGGAAATGTGAAAAATATATTCGATAAAATCGCTCAGTTTTTTTCTTCAAATTTGGAATTTTGTGAAACATTTATTTCTTATTAAAATAATGTAAAAGTGAAAAGGCACTTTTAGGGAAGTAAACCTAAAGTCATCTCTCATCATCAGAATTCTTTTTACAGATAAACTTTCCCAGGAAAAATGTATTAAACAAAAGTGATAGACCTAAATAGTTGCATGGAAGGTTTAAGAAAATCCTTTTTCCTAATTAATTATTTTTTTTCAATTAAGAATTTTTTTTTTTTTTAAATTTTCTTTAAATTTGAAATATTTTTTGGCAACATTAAATATAAATGCGGTCCATGTTGGTTTAGCACAGATACTAATTAAAATAATTAAAGTGATAGGAAGTCAGTGCCAATAAAATTGAATAAACTAAAATTATATTTGAAATATAATGTTATAGATTCCTTAAAACTTGTTCCGAATAAAAGTAGATACGCTTATATTTTTATATAATATATACGAACTTAAAAAAACAAAAAAATTGACCAGCCATTTTGGTGAAACTGGGAAAAGCTGAAAAAGAAAAAAAAACAATAATAAAATTGTACTTTCAGCTAATGGGTGTTGATTGAAACTTTCGTATCAGTTGCGATAATAATACCTTAAACGAATAATCAATAACGAATTTTGCAAGTTTGAGACGTGATTTTTCGTGGTTGAAATGACATAAGTCCACATACACACACTTTACATACATACTTTTCGCTAAAAAACACTGTTTTCCATTTCGAACTCTGGCCTTTAAAAAACATCAATTTCCGTTGAAAAAACTCAATTTCAAATAATTTGACACCATCCAAATGCCATCTCTTACTGATTAATAATAATAAGAGATAGTAAAAAGTATGGTCAAACCAAAGATTTTATATTTTATCAGAATATTGTGAATTTAAATTTATATTATAAATAATTATAAACTGTAGTTTATTACTTCAATACTTTAGCTTATAAACTAACATTTTATGTCACTAATTTTTATTAAATTTTTAAACAGGTTACATCTTTTCATTTTGAATGTTTACAACAATTTTATGAATTACAAAAATTAAAATTACTTTCCACTGAAATTAAAGCAATAGAATCTTTTTTTCTAAAAAGAAATATAATAAAATTAAACTAAATAATAGTGATAAATAATTTACCTTAGGCATGATATTATTATTATTATTTTTATTACCAACTAAGTAAACAAGAGCTATAATGATCAAAGTTATGTTTATGACTGAATCATATTACAACAGCCTACTAAACATTCCATTACCTTCTTCTTTAAAAAGAAAAAAAAAAATGTAAACAGAAATAGTAAGCAGTTCTTTTTACTAGATAATATTATTTTATTCTTAACATATTTTGTAATTATAATAAAAGAAAATAATAATATAATTCATAATTATTTCAGTTTCTCATTTAAATATTTAAATAAATTTAAGTTGAATAATAATAAAAAAAAAAAACAAAACAAAAACGAAGAAAAGGTTTTAGACAAATGTATGCTAATTTTAACTTTTATATGCACAAGTTTATGATAAGGAGAACTAGGCTGGATGATCTAAATCTACGCAAATAAAAACAACACCAATTTAAAATAACTTCACCAGATGGAAATAGTTTTAAAACAAAACTATAGAAAAAAAATAAAGAAATAATAAATAAATAAATTAACTGGAAGCTTTTAAAATTTATCTATAATAGGATAAATATATATTTTTTTTGGACTTGATGGATTGTTGAAATTGATGAATATAAATTTGAAAATAGAAACATGTGGTATAGAGCACTAAAAAAACTATTTCAAATGGCGGGGGGGAGGGGGACGTTTCAATAATAATCTGCTTCAAGAATAAAATATAAAATAACAACAGATAGGAGAAGCTACCCAATCCAAATAGTTTTATTACTGTTTATACTTTAGACACTATCACCTTCACTTGGGAATAAATCTCTAGACCAGCGCCTTCTTAGTCTGCGAGGAGATCTGACGGGAAAAGAGCTGGTGGATCAGTGGATTTATGGTGGTGCTAGGAAGGAATTGTGGAAACAAGATCGGATCACTTCCCATTTACGTATATAGGAAATTTTATGGGTCATTTTGAATGGTTTCATTTGTTTCATAAAAGGATCTTTCTCAGGAATCTGTTTTTTTTATTTTACTTTCTTATTCTTTACTTTACTATCTGCTCTTTACTTTCTCCCAAAGCTGTAATAAGATAAAGTTTTTAGAGTTAAATGGAAGATCGAAATTGTTGATTTCTACTTTCCTCTTACTGCTGATGTTTAAGGATCATGATGAATTTTCAAAAACATACATTTTCACCGGAACTGCTTGATTTGAAGTTCCTGTGTAAGAAAAAAAAATAAAGAATTGTCTGTGGTGTATTCAAACAAAATATCATGAAAAACAAAAAATTGTAACCAGACCAAACTTGTTATTGTGTTTAGGTACCACCCACCATCGCAACTAATACCAAAGTTTCGGTGCAAATCCATCTACCGATTTTGTTTTTTTTATCAAAAATGGCTACAATGATCTTCTTTAAACTTTTTATATATCTACACAAATTTTATTCCATTTTAGAGCTTTGGCCTCCCTAGGGAAATAATAGATGCTCTTTTAGCTTCAAGCGCCCTAAGTCTCCCTGAAATAGCTCCCTTACATCATCAGTCGTGTCCTATTAATGAATCAAATGACAGAATCACACAGATAACAACAGGAATAGGAAGAAAACAAAAGATAAGGAGTTATGATTAACAACTCCAATCCGGAGGGAAGGATATGGAGTGGAAAAATGATGGGTTTTCTCACTGTCGGGAAATGGTTGCGAAATTCCTATGACGCAGATGACAAGGATTGTTTGCTTTTTTTAATAATAAAAAAAAGAAGAAGTAGATTCCCAATGCGTAGTTATATGAGTCCATCAAAGTAAAAAGCTTGGGATTAGGAAAGAAACAGATATGATACCTGTCTACACGACCAATCAGGTTATGCTTGATGTTGAAAGATATCTTCGGCTCCAAGTTCAGCAAAAGGAAATTCTGTGTCAAAACTTGAAAAAAAAAACAAACAATCAAAATTCATAAAAAGTTGGTTTGCAGTTAAGTCCATTCTGTGGTAATGTTTCGTAAGGCGGCAGAACCATTTCATCCGGGTAACTTAGCTAAGTTTCCTTACAAAATTGTTACGGCCATTTACCTGGAGATTTCAGAGTTCTCTTCACTTACTCGCTTATAGATGAAATAAAATGGGATCGAGTAAGAAGGTAAGAAGTTATGTTTAATAAGTCCAACTGATGGACAAAAGTTCATAAAGACATCATCCTCGCAAGGAAGAATTTGGGGTGGAATTGTGAAGGTTTTTCTTTTCTCTCTCTCACTCTTCGAGGAGAGTTGTAATGTCTGCACAGTTCCGGAAATCCAATAAACAACTCCTGTGGTCCGCAATTAATGAGTCTATCGAAGTGCATGAACAGCATTGCAGTGCCCAGTCCCCATCCTGAATATATTTCAGGCTCAGCATGTTTCTTGATAAGATTCCACGGTTGAGGCTGAAATGTTAAGCTTTCTTGTCTAAAGTACCACTTCAATACAGCATATAGATCTTATTTCAGAACAGTTAAAACTGAGCCCGGGCAGAGAGGTAGAGATATCAGATCTTTAGAGAACTATGTATGCCTCTCACAGATCTGAAAACTTTTCTTGCACAAACCATAATTTAATTGGTTTATTACTATCAAATAACTAATGACAGATACTGTAAATTATTCTGTAGTACAGAATCGTTAAGGGTTAAGCTGTAGTTAAGTATAGGAGGCAGTCAGATTTTGTCAAATAAAAAGGAAAGTACCAGTTTTAAATTTTCAACTTGGCTTTATTCCAAATGGACTTTTATTAAGCATAAACTTGATTAAATTACCTAGCTCTTAGAGCGTTATTTTTAATAAGCAAAGACATAAACTATCACTTTTATTAATGTAAAATAATTTTTAAATTTATAATATAAAATACATTTAAATTATGAAAATATTGCCGGATACAAAACTTATTTATACACACCTGTTCTTTTTTGTAAATATGAAAAAATAAAAAATTAATACATAATTTTATTTATATTGTTCAATTTGTGGAATTATAAAAAAAAAACAAACAAAAAAAACATTAAAAACAACATCTCTATCAACTATAGTATATTTTTTTTTTGACATAAGTTCAAAAATTATAGTGGTGACATCTTCTGACGTTTACTCTATTATGTCATCAGTCACTGTTTCACATACGCATACGTATATATATATATATATATATGCACACCCACAGTCTTTAAAACTGTAAAGTGTTATGTTAGAAAAGAATTTCGTAGCCAATTTTCGACCTTGACTCTATTTTCAAACTGGTACTGTGTTAAGTCTAATATATTATATATATATATATTTCTATATAGTCGTTCTGCAAAATTTAATTTTAAATAGATAAAATTTCAAAAATTATTATCCATTCTCCTTCTTTTAGTTCATTCAAAATTTTACATTAACAAATTGGATTTTATTCCTTATTAACTTTAAGGAATTCTTATGATGTTTTTGCATTTTTATTTGTGAAAATTAGAGCGTAAAGTTTTGGTAAAGCATGTTAATTATTCTTTAGAGCTGGCGGACAGCCGAAATATACAAATTAAGATTTAGGGTACGGTTAGAGAAGTCTTCCATACACTTTTCTAAGCGGAGATGGTTGTAGTTATCACACGTATATTGTCACTAGGGAGATTTTAAGACATAATGACAGGAAGATTGTCATTTACTCCCGACAGCTAGCTAGCAATTAAGGCCATCAATGTCTGCCAAGTTTATTCTAGGCTGGTGTGGGTCTATCACTAATCCAAAGTAGGTGAACTGTTCTTAAAAAAAAAAAATAAATAAAAAAAAAAAAAAATAAATCTGCTGTAAAACACTTACACGACTTTATCTTACTGCTGTAATAGAAATAAAAGCTTCAACTTTTACTTATTTGTCGTAACATAAATATAGAGATATATGGACGATAGACACTACAGTAGAACTACACACATTGTGGTCTAGAAGAGAGCGTCAATAACAGTTAACCAACTCCATATAACAATTATTGAAACTTAACTCCACGAATTCCCCAGAATTAGCTAAAACCAAATTTTTTTTGTAAGAATTGTTACAAATAAAAATGATAGTTTTATATATTTGTGCAGATTCCAACTGCAAAGGAAATCTTAATTAATCGTTTTCGAGAAATGGTTAATCTAGAGGAAAGTTTAACGCCAGGGAAAATATTTCAAATAAAAGTGAAAGATATTTATGTGTATAGATCGAATACGGAGTTTAAAGTAAATCGTTAGAGCTACTTACGAAAAAATTGGGAAACTACTGAAGAAGATGAAGAAGAAGAACAAGAAAAAACATTTAGTAGAGTCGCTTTCCAGGTTGAAGGATTTGACCCGAATCTTTGTGGTAATACTAGAAGAGAAAGGAAAAACAGCTTCAAATAGATTTTTTACGAACTTTGAATCCTTCTATTGTAAACCAAGGATAGTCTTTTTTTCCTTCTTTTCCGGTGGGGGTGGGATAGCGAAATAATGAAGACATTCCACTGGCCAAAAAGGCTTTTAATAATGGATCCCAGCTTAAATTATAAAAGGTTTGCTGGACCCCCGGGGCACTGCAGACTTGAAAGATATTAAGCCTATTGGCCGACACTAGCTCAAAATGTGGTTGAGTCTGCGAAATTATCGATAATAACTAAGATTAAATTCTGTACAGGATGTACGCTTCTTTTCATTAATTCTAACCGGGATTCGACCCCACAAGTTCGATTAGAAATGTTTGCTTTTAATTCCAAGTCATACACTATCTCCCTTCATGGCTTCCATCATTGCAGAGCCTGGCTAGAGTGATATTCTTTCCAGTGGACACTGTATTACCCGCGCCATCTCCTTAGCCCAGTATATAATAACGACAACCACCGTTTGAAAGACTGTGGTGTAATTTTCTAAAGCATATCCCAATCTAAACTTTAAAAAAACTTCGGCTGTCCGCATCACTCCTTACAATTTTGCTTCTTACGATCGATTTCGTTTGAAATATGTAACATCACCTGACATATGTATTCTTCATCCTACGAGTTATTGTCGGATCTCCTGGGTAGTATTTTAACTAAATCTTAACTTTGAACTTTCTGCTATTTTTTTCCGTTTCTGTGTTATGTTAACAACACGCAGAATAATATATCGTCCGATTTCTAAAAACCACTTTTTCTTTGACTCAAGGAACATCAAAATATGTATTTCCGGTGAAAACTTCATTTTGAAAATCCTCTTACAGCAGTAAAAGAAAGTAAAAACCCATAAAGGAATGGGAACACAACATAAACTACAACGAATCCATAGTTCATAATAACATTGTTTTGATGAGTATTAAAATAAATGACACTATTGTGGCTAGTATAACTAAAGCCAAGACCTAAATAAATGGTGGGGGTAAATGAGTGTCATCTTTGTCAGAATGATGACTAACGCTTTATGGGTATCATATTGTTTTAAGACCTCATTTTTACTGTGGTAGTGCGGCTAAATATAATTTGATCTGAGCCTAAAAAAAAACAATAAAATATCGTAATAGAAAAATATTAAAATGATTTAATGCAACTATAATGTTTAGAACACGAATTCATATGCGTATGAATCGGGAATTTATTCAGGTAAACCAAATTGTGATCACCTTCACTTCCCTTGTGGCGTTCTTCCATATTAATTCTAATCATTATTACTAAAAAGTATATCTTCTATAAACAAATTAAAATTTATAATTTTCCTTGCAAAAAAATCTGGTGTGAAACACTCACACGACTTTCTCTAAACTGTAGTTTACATAGTTTTATAATTGACAGATTTTCTTCAAATTAATTTTGACTAGATGTTTAATTGTTCCTCAATTTATAACAATAGAGAATCTAAAATTAATAAAAATGACTATTTGGAGGAAAGCACAAAGCACTGTTAAATATTTTAGCCTGGGCATGTTGGCTTGAATGTGCATCATGCTTTCATTAAGATACTCCTGAAATTTTCGATTTGATCAATTCCCAAGCATATCCTTAGATAATTTCGATATTATTGATCAATTGGATACTAATTCAATTATTACTGTTTGAAAGATTGTAATATGAATGGAATGTTTAGATCAAGGGTGTGAATTGTATGA
This sequence comes from Triatoma infestans, assembly GCA_011037195.1. Classification (NCBI taxonomy): domain Eukaryota; kingdom Metazoa; phylum Arthropoda; class Insecta; order Hemiptera; family Reduviidae; genus Triatoma; species Triatoma infestans. The sequence goes on along the minus strand of JAAEAF010001551.1, from coordinate 31,543 downwards.
TTTTTGAGGCTCAATAGGTAACGTCAATAATGTGTGGTAAGGGATTGGAATGTTCTATACACAGTGCAGGGTGGAAATTTGGCCGAACCCCAAAATTTCGCAAAGGTCATAGGCTGAAATTTATTTTTTTGTATGATTATTACCTAATATTTTTGTTTGGAGATATTGCCGTTTTGTTTTCAGATTAACACTCAAGATTCTACAATTGTTTTTATGTAGTAATTAGTTCTTGCACTAGATCTTGAAATTGTAAACAAAAGGTTTGAGATTTTTTTGAAACTACTCAAACCTTCAGAGATATTTTCCATGATTGCCTGCTTCTTTTTGTGGTCATGATGATCACGATGATGCTTGGATGACCACAAAAAAAAAAGTAGGTTATCAAGGAAAATATCTCTGATGCTTTCCAGCTCTGCGGAACCAACCACAACAACTACTCAGTCCTTAGTTATTGTTACTTTCTCTTACTCCTACTATGGAGGAAGTAGTAATGCGATCGTAACAAGTCCTCGAAATTGAGTTTTCATCAGAAATACACATTTTGAAGTCCCCTGGGTACGATAAAATTGTTTTTAGCGATGGATGTGCGTTTGTGAACGAAATATAACAAAAACGAAAAATCGCAGGTAGCTCAAATTTGGAATTCCGTTTAAATGCTAACACAGCATTTTCGGACACAAATCCATCGACTGGAAATGTGATTATGCTGAATGTTGTTTTTTTTTTCAATTTATTATGCGATTTTCTCGAAAACCGCTCCAACCATTTTCTTTAAACTTCATATACTTATACACTTATAATCTGTACACATAATCTTTTATTTGAAAAATTATCCCATGGAAAATCGATTTTTTGAAGGGTTCTGGGGAAATAGAAACTTAGACCTTTCCTCTAAAAAAAAAAAAAAAAAATCTGGTGTGAAACATCACACACGACTTTTTCTTACACTAATTTACATAGTTACATAGTCTGTAGTTTTTCTTCGAACTGTAATTCATAACGCTTTATCTTATTATAATTTATTTGTTTAATTCCACTAAATAATTAGTTCGATTCCTTTTTTTTATGTTGTTGCGAGAAATTAGATTTTTATTGAATTATCTCATGAGATCCGCTATTTTGTATTTGGCCGTTTATACTAGTGGGAGAAAATAAAATTGATGTTGAACATCCACAAAAATTTCTCCGAAGAATTAATAATTTTCAGTTAAATAACTTTTCTTACACTTTGAAGTTGTGCAATTTTACAGAATACATTTTTGAGCGTTTAGAATTTTTTTCGAAAATGATGATAAGATTTCTTTAAACTAGGAATAATACTAACTACCCAGATTTTTATTACTTACTCTTACTCCTAGTAAGAGGAAATATTGTTTTTTTGGGTGAAGAGGACCATTGCAGTGCAACGTACATGGTCTATTGTGCTATGCCTCTCGGTGCCGTAGGGTAGCCTACAGCACCCTCTCACGTGTCGTGGGCGAGCCTCTCACCTACAGCATCCCCACCAGGTTAAGATCCCTGAGGAATCTTAATATCCTGCAAGGCTCTAGGGAGGGTATGTTCCCCTCCTCCTCTTGGTAACTATCCAGGTTCCTGAATCATCTCTAAATGGCAGCATTGCTGTCGTAAGGAGATGTATTGGAGTTTCCTTCAACTCCCCACGAATCTGCACATGCTGTCATTCTCCAAGCACAGCTTCGTTAGGTGTCCCCTTAGTCTACAATGTCCCGTGAGAAATGTGGAGTGTAACAGCAAGAGAGCAAAGAGCAAAGAGAGCAAGAGAATCTCAACCGCTCTCTCGGACTGGAGTGGGAGAAGCTGTATAAATATAGCGATGGGCAGTCCATAAAACACAGTTAAAACAGTTAAACACAGTTGAGAATTCAGTTCAATACATCCAATCGCTAGGTGTCATTACTCTGACCACTCTACCTTAAACATTTCTATATTGTAAAGTCCAGGCAGTCTGTCTCTACTTATTATATATTAGTTAACCAGTGTTAACCAAGTCTTCTTCTTAATTCATCAACCACACAAATTCTCTCCACCCTACACATCCATTATATGTAGCTTATCTAGCAATACACTTCAGTAGCACAATAGAAGTACGTCTAACGTTGCCCCATCATCTGTTTAGATTTGCAAATCGGTGAAGTTTCTTGGAGTGGTTTTTGTCAGTAAATTAAATTGTTTGGAACATGTTAAGGCACAGCATCAAAACGCTATTATTTCTTTTTGGCAGTGTCAAAGAATTGTAGGTAAAAATTGGGGGATTACTCCCAAGATGATGTTTTGGATTTATGATATGGTTATTAAACCTAGGTTGTTATATGTGGCTGTAGTGTGGTGTCGTCGCATTGAGATAAAATCCGCTAGACTGCTGCTTGAGGATATTCAACAACGCTTGGCTTGTCTGGCAGTGACCTGTGCGATACGCACCACGTTAAAAGCTACAATTGGGAATCCCACCGCTCTTTGTAGGGTGAAAGCTGTGGCAATGAAAGCCTGTTATAGAATTAAACAGGCAGGTTTTTGGCAGCGTAAGCGATGTGCTCATTGTAACATTCATCGCGAGTTTCAGGCTCCTATTACAGGTTTTCCTTCAGACAGAATGTTGAAGACTTTTGTTTTCGAGCATTCTTACAGAGTTAGGTTACCTTCTATGGAAGATTGGTCAAGATTGGGTCCATCTGGTGTGATACCTAATAATTACCTCCGGTGTTACACGGACGGTTCCAGAATAGATGGTAGGTCTGGAGCTGCGGTCTATTTTGAGATCATTTCGCAGTATCTCTTCGTGAATGGACCACAGTCTTCCAGACTGAGGTTTATGCTATTCTTTGTTGTATCTTAGATGAGAGGGTACGAACACTAACTTAAAAGGTGTTTGTATCTGCTTGGACAGCCAAACTGCGCTGAAGGCGCTGAGTTCATGTGTCTTCACTTCCAAGTTGGTGTTAGGATGTTCTAAAAGACTGGAAGAACTTTCTTCCCTGAAGGATGTGTCTCTCCCTTTCATTAGTCCCGACGTGCTGTTAGCGTGTCTTCTGGCACATGTCTGACCGGCTTCAAATCATGGACAGCTTCACAGCATTTATCCTTATGATGGATGAACTCAGTTGGTTGTTGGCAGTCCAAAATGCTAATCGGGGGTCTGGACAGGGCTATTAGTGAGACGCTGTGTCTTTCACGGCGCTCTCTCCGGCATCTGGTTGGATCCCTTACCGAACATTGGGGTTTAAGGAGACAACTCTACGTAGTGGGGCTCATGCCGGATCCATTTTGTAGAGTCTGTGAGACAGAGGAGGAAACACCCATTCATCTTATGACAATTGTCTGGGTTGTGAGGAGATTAGGTTCAGGACCTTTGGTCGGAGCAGAATGTCTGTGGAAGAGCTTAGACTATTTTCCCTTAAGGTTATTGTCCGATTTGTTCGGAATGTACTGAATCTTAGATGGATTAAACGCGGGCCTGCATATTTGTTCTGGACCCGGGTTGTTGTTGTTTTTCTCGGGGTAGCTATATGGGCCCAGTGAGGCTTTGCATAGCCTAGGGTTTGGTACCTCCCCAGAGACAAATAATAACAAATAATGCCCCATCACGATTTAATTAATTAATTGTAGAAATAAAACTATGCAAAAAAGTAATAAATAAATTCTGTTCTTTAGGGAAACATCCATTGAAAATGGTTGCGATTCCAAGCCAAAATTTTGGTAAATAATAAAAATCTGGTTGGGGCGGGTGTTGGTGTAGTGGTTATGAGCATGGACTTGTAAGTGGGAGGACCCCAGTTCGAGTCCAGCGTATAACTAAATTTTTATATTTGTTTAAAAAATGTTATTACTAAAGTAAGTGCTTTCGCCCCCGTCCACGACACCTAATTTGGTACTTGGACGTTAAGCCCGCCTGAATAAATAGGCATTACTAATAAAAATCTGGTATAAACACTCACACAACTTCCTCTTAATCTAATTAATACAATTTAATCAAGAAATATTCTTCTGTAACATTGCAAAGTTACAATTTTTAGTTGGGCTGTCCAATTAAAATGGTGGGGATTTTAATTGTATACCTGAGCGGCCATATGTGTAGCGCTGTATGTTAAAACTCGGAAAGCTTGAGCAAATTTAATTTTAAACAAGCTGACAGATCTCCAATTAGCCCTCTAAAAAGCAGTTTTTTCAGAAAAATGTTTCAAATAAAAGTGATACATTTTTATCTATCCAGCAAGTATTTCAAGGTTAAAGAAAATCATTGCAACCGTTATAGAGAAAATTCCAAAAAACTCAAAAGCCTATTCTACAGAATCGCACTTTCAGTAACCGTTTTTCTTCAAATTTGAAATCCCATCAATACTTCTGTGTATTATATTATGGAGGTGGTAAAAACCATATATTCACTAAAATTCACAAAAGGCGCACTTCCGGTTGATGGATTTTGCCTGAAATCTTCGTTTGTCTGATGCCGGTGGTAGTGCGAAAACGGCATATCAATCAAGTTTGAGCTTACTGTGGCTTTTCGTTTTTGATATATTCTGTTACACACATATACTACATAAAGACCATGCGCCAAAAACATTTTCTTCGTACTCAAAGCACTCCAAAACATGTATTTCCGGTGAAAACTCGATTTTGAAAATCTAGCACGTTCGCAGCACTTCCTCTTACTAGGAGGAGTAACAGAAAGTAAAAAAATGTCTGGTATGAATAACGCACAAGACTTTCCTTTACCGCTATTTATACAATTGTATATAAAATAAAAATTTGCTTTAAATTTCATATTGTCCTAACATAAATATAGAGGTGGGGGGCGACAACAGTAGGACTAACCCAACTACGATAGGAAAGTGAAGAGCGCGCCAATAACATAGAACCAATCCCATTTATTTAAAATTCAAGGTCATAAATTCCGTTAAACTATTCAAAATAAATTTTTCTAGTAAAATGATTGAAATAAAAGTGATAGGCATTTATGTGTGTAGATATTGAAATGTGAATTGGCGAGATGTGTGTGTGTTGTGTTGTAATGTGTGGCTCGAACGGTGTAGAAAGATAAACACATGTCAGTGTGTATATGTTTAAGAGAAGAGAGAAGTATTAGGATATAAACAAGAAATCACCACTGCTTTTAATAAATAATTTAACTGCCAATGGGTTGAGGTTAGGAAAATACTTCCCAACGAACAAATGGGCTTTAGAAAGGGAAAGGGCTGCAGAGATAATATTTTCGTTTTGTCCTCCGCTATTAACCTGCATCTTAGTTTGGAAAAGAGCAAAGATTTCTCCATTTTTGTGGATTTCAAAAGAGCGTTTGATTCGGTTCATCATCGCAAGCTTTGGTACAAGCTTCATCATCTTGGTATTAATCGGAAATGTCTTCGCTTAATTATGAATATTTATGAATCTGCCTTATTTAAAGAGAACCAAAATAATAGGTTGTCTAAGGATATTGTGGTTTCAGAGGGCGTTTTGCAAGGTGAGATTTTAAGTCCGTTTCTCTTCTCGCTGTATATTTTATTACGCACTTTAAGGATATTGATTTTCATTATATTGATATTGGAGGAGAAACAGATCTCCAATAAAGTTTGTTTTATGCAGACGATTTGGTCCTTTTTTTTCTCGTAGTTGGGGCGACGCTCAGAAGAAACTTAACAAATTGTCTGATTATTGTAAAGTAATGTCCCTTCAGGTTCGATTATACGAAGGCCCTGGTGTTCCGAAGAGGTGGTAATATAGGGAATATGAAAAATCTTAATATGAAAATTCTGTACCAGAGTTCTGTAATTCTTTCACTTACCTTGGAGTTCCTCTTTCTTGTTCCGGTAAGTTTAGGCAAGCGAGTGGGCATTTTTTAGCGAAGAGTGCGATTGCTAATAATAGGGTCACGTTTCTGTTAAAATCCTGTAGATCTAATTCATGGGACTCAAAGAACTTATTATTTGACCCTCTGTCCGAAAGAATCGTACTCCTATGTGTCAGAAGTCTGGGCTTCTCAATACTCAAATATTTTAGAATCGGGGCATCTGAAATTTTTTAAACTTCTGTTAAACCTTCCTATAAATACACCAAACTACCATGTTAGATTGGAAACAGGACGAATCCATGTGAAGTGAGGGAACTTTAAAAGAATGCTGGGTTGGTGGAGAAGGTTATTAGCGATGTTTGATGATGAGCTTCCCTAACTATGTTTTAGAAGGTTATGTAGATTAATAGATGTTAAATCTATCCCTTTCAACTGGGCATGTGAATGAGAGAATTATTCATACAAATAGGGCAAAATTATATGTGGGAGAATCAGAATGTGGAAATAATTAACAATAATATTAATAATTTAACTGAATCCATGAAAAATTATCATTTAAGTTTAGATGTGGAATCTGCTGTGAATTCCTCATTCAGTTATTTTTATAGAAACATTGGTACATTTGGTCTGGAAGAGGAATATACTGGATATAATAATGTTCATTTTAATAAGATCAGAATTATAACTCAGATCAGATTAGCCAGTGCTAAATCCCCAGCAAGAATTTATATAAATAAGATCAAATATGTATTTAATGTTGATAAATATTGTACTTGTTGCAAATTACGAAAATCAGATACAGTTATACCCTTTTGTATTGGAGTGTCTCAGTTTCTCTAATTATAGGAAATTATACTTATTAAAACATATTAATTTCAATAGTTATGAAGACGTTAACAATATTTAAAAGGTTGATGACGTTAAAATTAAGAGATTTTATTACTGATTAAAATATGTTACGGTTTTAGTTCATATATATTATTGCTTCTTTTGTTTTTTATCATAATGCAGTATATTTATATGTTTTGTTTATATAAATGGGACTTTTTTTTTCTCTCTTTTATTTACTTTTGAGCATGTTATTATTTGGTATGATTATATATATATATTTTTTCTTTTGAAATGAGTGCTCTAACTCATTGCTATGATGTACATCTATAAGCAACAAAGCATACATACATAAATAATTTAACTATATATTAATTTAGTAACTTTACAAGGTAATTATTAATTGTGAATATTGAATTAACTTATAAAAATACAGAATCAATTATTTAGCCTAGATTGAATGAACTCAAATGTTAAACACATAACTTTTTTTTTACTACGCCTGGAACCGGTGGCGGGGTGTGCTATTCGGTATCGCGCTGCCCAGTAAAGTTTGGACATTGTTGTCCACTTGCCCATGTTTCTACTTAAAACATTTCTTATGTCCACAATTAATAACTGGGACTTATAACTGGACTGACGTTCTGTCTCTATGAATACTGGTTAAATGTCGAATGTAGACTGATAAAAGAAATGCCTCTCTTGGTAGTTAAATCCTGCTTTTATGTATGATTTCTAGAAGGGGTAAAAGACAAAGAGTGGCTGAGTTCTCCTACCTCTCTTCCAACGGTTGTCTTAACCTGGGTTTTTACCCTTGCACAAATTTCCAGCCAACTTACATTTTTCCTTCGATAATATTTTTTCTTCAAATATAAAATATATTTCCATTTACTTCTTCCACTACAATATAAAAAGAAAATCGTTGAAGCCGTTGTCGAGAACATCGCGAAAAACTGAAAAAAAAAAAACCTTTCCCTTAACCACCCTAGTAGATTACAGATCCTGGCCCTTTAACAGGATCAATCAGAGCTAAAACATTAACTTTAGTTAGAATATTTGTATGATTTTACAAAGCAATCAGGTTAACCGCAAAACATAATTTGCAAGTTTTTTTGTGTGGTTAAATAAATAATTATTTTATAGACTTGATAAATGAAAAATGTATAAAACTCCTTTTCTATTGCAAGAAGGTATCCTCTATTTAATCTGTATAATCGTTATTCACCTTATTCTGCGAAGTAATCTTTATTTTCTTTAGAATAATAAATTGTTATAATTACGTCTGGCTAGAATTTAATATTTAATAAAATTATTGCAGGATGTTATCTAACATTAGCTTTTTGCCATTAATTCAAATTAAATTTATAAAGGCCTTTTATATATATATAATACATTGCCGTATCCTTAAATAATCCAGAAAGAAAATTAATAAATTAACCGTACACTTTAATAATATAACTTTTTCTTTTTGTGCCAAATTGGCACAAGATAATGGTTATATTTAAAAAATAAAAATTATATTTTTGTTACAGGCCCATGATATGACTATAACATCGATTGCCCATCTACCAGGACGAGAACATATTATGATTACTGGAGGATATGATCGTGTTATTAAAGCCTGGGATTTGAATACTAAAAAGAATATTGGAAAGATTGATATTGGCGTTTGTATCACTGATATACATCCTGGTTTAAATAATCAGTTTTATGTGAGCAGCAGTGACGGCTTTCTAGTACGACTTGACGCAAACATACCTTGAAATCATGCCATGGAAGAAAAAAAACAAAACGTAATCATCAGTTTGTCCAACGATTTTTTCCTTCTTCCTCATTTTTTTCTCTTGTAACATCCGGAAAGACCCGAGTAGCTTAAAGAAATAAATTCATATCAATGCAAAGAATTTTAAGAAAAAAAAAAACAAAACAAAAATTATGTACCATTAATTATAGTATTTCATAATATATAATATATTGGCTGATGAACCATAAAAGATAAACTAAATATACTTGACCTTATATTGCCACCTGTAATGAAAGTTAATATTTCCAACGGAATCTTGAGGTAGATTCCATGTATATATATATAAACCCAAATAAAAAAAATTTTTTCCTAGCTTATTTTCTTATTAATTATCATTTTCAAAACTGGAATACACCTATCACATCCATTTATGGGGATTTTCCTTTCCTGGTGGATATTTTACATGACTACACTCATACATTTGACCGTTTGAATTTTTATTTTTTTTTTAACCGGATAAAAATCGCATATTACTGCTAGAAAAATGAAATTCCTTTTTATCTGCTGCTAAGTTTCATTTTATTTAGATTAAGCCTTTTCGGAACCTTTTCAGTGCACTGCCGGCCTCCAAGCAGTGTTCTCTAGCTACAGGCAATACTGCCCATCACCGGACAGTGAGTTGTAGAGGCTCCTAGGAAGAGAATAACTAAGGGCAGCATGCTGAATTTCAACCTGGGAAAGAAACGTTGAGAAAATGATTCTTATGGTTAACTGTTCTTAAAATGGGAAAAACTGTGTTGGATACAATTTAAATATTTTGTGATTAATATATATATATATTCCTATCTTCGTATTACTATTAATATCCATCCTTCCTTCAACCGGGGTGCTACAGTCCTGAAACAATCGCTGGCCATCTAGCCATCCCCCCACTTCTCAAATCCGTCTCGACTAAGTGGATCCACCTTAAACTAGTGCTTCCTCGCAGACGTCGATCACCACGATCACGATCACAGCATTCTCCTATGCCTTGCAATCCGCCTCATGCGCTCCACATGACTCAACCACCTCAGACATCCTTTTTTTTTTTTTTTAATAAAGGCCACGAGTTCTGGTTACTGGTCACTCAACTCTGCATTCGCCTTACTCCTCCACCAATAATCCCGTTCATTCACTGGCCAATAAATCTTATTGAGGAACTTCCTCTTCTATACCTTCAAAGCTCGCTAATCCTCCACCGTAATACCCACGTATCAATTGCATATGTGGCATATATATATATCCTAATAATATAAATGTATTCTAATTCCAAAATTCATTTAAATGATATGTTGTTATGCAATTTTAGAATTCTAATTGATAATTGGCGTATTTACTACTTATTTAATTGCCACATTGGGTGGCCCCCACAGGAGGATCCAAAATAAATCAAAATGCCACTTTAGAGGGAAGCCTATCGACGTCATAGCTTCTTGATACTCCCTAAAATTAATTTCTCCCTCCCCTACCCCAAAATATTTCAAGTAAAAGTAAATATCTTTGGCATATGTAATAAAAATTCCAAGGTTAAAAAAAATATCGCCGCTACTATTTCAAGTAAAGTGCGAAGAAGTGGACAAAATTTCTGGTGTAAACACGTACATTGCTTTCTCTATTACTGCCCTTAACACGCTTATAAATATGAAATAACAAATTTTCTTTATATTTCAAATTTTGCACATTTATTTAAACATTAAACATAGTTGATGTGGGGCAACTACTACCAAGGCTGGTGTAAAAAGGTGATGGTATTATTGTCCGGCAGACAGCGCCAACAATCCATTCAACAAAGTAAATATCATTTGAACATTATTGCCACAACTTTTGCAGAACTTGTTAAAAATCAAATTTTATTTGGAAAAATAATGTCTGATAAAATTATTTGTGCAGTTAGCACATACTAAGTTTAGAGATAATTGTTAAACTTCTGTCGTTTCCTCCCCAAACAATTTTGTACACAGAAACAAGTCATACAACTGGTTAACCGATTTTATTCAAACTTGGTGTACCTAAAGTAATCAATATTATATGGATGGTAGAACCCATACATTACACTGAAGTGGTATTTCAAAGGAAACCAAAGCGTTACTATTCCCTCTGAAACCCCCCTCCCCCAAATAAATTTCGTTGGGAAAATTTTTCAAGTAAAAGTAATGTGTGTAAATACAAATTTAAAGAAAACTGTTGCAACCATCTTTCAAAAAAAAAAAAGTCGCGAAAACAGGAAATAACACCAAATAAAGTTGCATTTCCGGTTGATGGAAATCTTCGTGTCAAATGCTGAGAATATCAGAATCTGATATCAGAATATCAGCGATTTTTCGTTTTTGAAATATTCTCTTCACACACACACACCATTCCTAAGAACCATATTTTTTCAAACTCATGGGACGACCTCAAAATGTGTATTTCCGAGGAATATTCAATTCTGAAAATCTGACACTGTCGTAAAAGTAAAAAAAAAAAAAACTACAGTGAATGGCTGAAAAAAACAGAGAGAAAATGAAAAAAACAGAGTTTCTTAAAACTAGGAATTTCTTGTGGGTGTTCAATCTAGTTTATAATGACTCATAAAATGTAATAACATAAAAGTATTTGATGACCGTTGAAGAATTATGTTATGAAGAAATTTTGTGAGGATCGGTCAAGAAAGAAACATTCAATTAAGCCTCCGTTTCGACAGAGTTTTCGGTATTTATCAACGCTATAACATATCAATGGTCATGAAGATGTGGAAAAAGAATTGTAAAATCGCAGAAACCTAAAAAAAAAAGAAAATTAAAAGTTACTAGATTCTTGTCTTAAATCATCTACAGAAAAGAAAATAAATGTCATTTTCAATGTCATAAATCAGTTTTTGTTATGTTTCTGCGATATAACAAATGTGTATGTTTAAAAATTCTTTCTCCACATCTTCACGACTATCTTTATATTATTGCCTTGATAAAGACAGGAAACTCTGTCGAAACGTTGGCATAATTGAATGTTTCTTTCTTGAACGATCCTCACCAAATTTCTTCATAACATAATGCAATAATTAGGAGCAGTAAAGGAAAGTAACAAACTGTGGAATGATTCCTATGTTTTTGGCATGAATTGAAGTGAGAGAAAAATATTTCCTCTAACAGCTGTTGGAGAAAGTAAAAAACAATAGTTTATGTTGAATACAAAGGATATCTCTTAACCAGAAAAAAATTAATCTGAATTAATGAAGTAGTTAATTTACCATTTTTTTTTCAGCTTCAATGCTTGGTTTTGATTTCTTGATTCAAAATAATTCATTCTAAAGGATTCAATCTATTATAAAATCTTTGTAAAAAAAAAAAGAAAATATTTTTCTCTATATCTTGTAAAAGTTGTATATAATATGGAAATTTTCCTCAACTTTTTCTCACTACTGAATGTTTTGAAAAATGATAAAAACGCTGTTTGTAATAATTGATATATAATGTTTCATCATTTTGCGCATTTGGACAATTTATTTTGATTTACTATGACACATTCATCTGGCTTACAACATAAGAAACACTTTTAAGGTGTATACTAAGTGTTTCCAAGATTTTAACAGACGAATGAATGACTCACCTTTATAACTGTTTCTATATTTCCTACTTCCTTTTATTTTAACATTAATCATTTACAATAAGTATTCTCTTATGTTTTACAGTGCTAAAATGAATGTCAAATTATTGTCAAGTGCACCACTAGATTGTGTTGCTGTAAAATAGAATCTTGGATCTTAGATAGGTTATAACACATCAATAGGTTGTAAACTAGTTCCAAAGATTGAAACGAAGTTAAATCCTTCAAAAACGGAAGCAGAAATCTTCTCTCTTCAGAGACTTCGGGACGAAGATCTTTGCTGCCTGCCAATTAAGAATCAGCAAATTCCCCGGGAAACAAAAAGACCAACAAGGGATGTACACCTATCTTTGCGTTATCCTAGATATAAGACTCACCTGGAGACTATACATCCTTTACTAAACTGCAACAAGCATACACACCCTACTGAAACAGCTATACCCAATTAGCAATATAGCCACACCACCCAAACATACTGTTACACAACACTATTCAGACTTCTTCTGAGGTAAGTCTGTCCAGTTTCGATAACCGCTAACGATCACAGACAATCATTTCAATACAAAGTATTACGAATTACATTAAACGTTCCTTGGTTTACGAGTAACATACAAATTCATAGAGAACTTGGCATATCAGACATTCACACACACATGACTAAACTAATTGACAATTACTTCTTAACCCTTCATATAGTAACATCAGCGTTACATTATCATATAGATGAGGCTACATCATATAGAAGATTGGAATCCCAGATTATATCAAGATCTTCGACATTTTACTACCGATATGTAAAGCTCTTAAGTGAGCTGGCCCATATTTGAATTTGTAAATAAAAATAAGATAGGTAGGTTATTAAAAAGCAGGTAGGTTATAACAGGTGTTCGTGCATTTTTTTTTGCAGGAGTAAGGATAAAAAAAAAAAATTGACATTGTATAATAAAAATACTTTGTTATTTGCGCATTTTATGTTGGCAACTTTTGCTCTGAGTATAATTGAACCTTCAATTGGTTTAATATTGCCCAAGGTAAATGGGCACAAGTTTTACTAGGAAACATGTTCTATTTAACGTGTTAAACAATTATTAACATTGAATTTTTTTTTGTTCAAAACATAATAAGTCATGAAATATATGACAATTATTTTTAACCTATTTGCACTACTATATGACGTTCTGTGAGTCATTCCTAATTAAGTATTTATATTAGATATAAAAAAAAATGGAAGAAGTAACTCGGGCGTCTCCGTTAGTAAGGGACTAACTGGCAATGTAGCCAGTAATATGTATACAGCGGACCATGAGATTCCAGGGATCATTGCCAATTTGATATTCCTAGGGTTTTGCAAGGACGAACGGAGAAACATGAGGTGGAGTTCACCATCCCAGCTGTCATTTTACTGACACACATATATATATAAAGTTTTTATATTTTCTTTATTTATTTATTTTATTTTTTTTCACAGAACAGTTAATATCTTCCGGTCTCGTGATATTAATTACCAATCCAGTTCTAGGCGCTTATCCCTCGCCTCCTCTCAAAACGGGTGGGGCCTTCCCCTACAGACCTCAGAATTATTTTTAAAAAAAAAAACACCTTCGGACAAAACTTGGACTAGAATAAATTATATAAAACAGCTTTTTTAGAATTGTACAATTAAACAAAAAAAATCATTAATATAAATCTGCAAGGTTTGAATTTATGAACCATGAGGTTACACCATTAATATTAACAAACAATTTTTTAAACTTATCGCTTGAATCTATTATTTAATGATATAATTATATATTTTTCTGTTCTTAAAGTATATTTTAGTTTTTTTTTTTTACAAAGATTTATAATAACATGATAAATGTGTGACAGAGACGATTGTTGGTCTGCTGCCCTAGATTTAGGTAAATTTATATCTTTGAATCTTTTTTTGGCAACTTTACTGGATCATGGGTATAGAAACGTTACCTAGGAAACATATATTTATCTCATTGAAGAAAAAAAAATAATCTGGTGTGAAATACTTGTGACTTTATCTTACTCCTGTTAATACAATTCTATATAAAAATGACAATTTGGTTTTTAAACTTCAAATTTTTCTCACTTGTCCTAAATAAATATACAGGGGGTGGGAGGGAAAGTACTAACCAACTTTTCCAAGCAGACAGGTAAGTGAAGAGTGCGCCAATAACATAAAAATAACCCCTTCTTCAAATTTGGAATTCTATTAATGCTTGTGATGTATATATATTATGTAAATGATAAAAACCATACACTGCCTTGAAGTTTTACTTTAGGGGAAAGCATAACGCCACTGTTCCCCCCTCAGAACTATCCAACAATAAATTTTCCCAGATAAATGTTTCAAATAAAAGTGATATCTATTTATGTGTATAGACAGTATATGAAGTTTAAAGAAAAATCAAGAAAAACTGGAAAAAAAATAAATAAATAAATTCGGTTCTTGACGCACTACCAGGTTGGTTGATGGATTATACACGAACCCTTCTTGTCATATGCGGTGGTAGTACCTAAACGGAATAAAAAAACACACAAGGCCATTTGCCCAAAATATTTTTTTTTGTACTCACCTCAAATCATGAATTTAGGTGAAAATTCAATTTCGTAAAATCTGACACGAATATGCAATACTTTCTCTTATTAGGAGTAAGAGAAAGTAAAAATACAAAGATCTACTAGTGAGTGGGGGAAAGAAAAATTGTTTGATTACAATGATATTATCTAAATATAAAATACATAAATGAATACATTCCTTCCCTAACAATTTTTAAGCAATACTTTAGAATTGACTTGTATTTAGATTGAAGATAATGTTCGTAAAAATCAATTTCATTAAAGAATCATTTGCTTCAACCAGAAATATGTAAAACATATAATCTGCAACACTATAACATTTCACTTAGATCTTCGTAATTAATTTACCATGTGATCGCAGTGCACTACTGGTTAATGAGATGATGAACAACAGTAAATCCATCAAAAAGCAAAAACATCAATTTTACTTTTTTTTGCGCTACTCTTCTTTCGATCCTTCATTATAAGACATTAATTACAAAATAAAGTAAGCAAAGTCTAATCTGGAATGACTTCTCAAGTCTGAAAAGAACATTACAAACTTCCACTCCAAGCTGTCAGACAGATGTTGTTCTTGAAATTTCCCTCCATTCTTCTTGAATCAAATTGCCACTATTACTAAACTCTGGTCGCATGAAGGTCTAAAGCCTGGGCAAGAGACAGCCATTTTTTATGAAGATCTTATATGCATGTCACGGTTCCCACCCTGTTTAGTACTGGCTTCCACTCTAGGTCCGCTACTAAACTATAGCTCCCCACTTCCTCTCATAGATGTTGAGTCAGCACCGCTTGAACTACCCACTATAATCGAACCCTACCTTCTTGCACTAAAGGCGAGAGACCGCCACTAGTCAAAAGAGTCAAAGAAAGAGGCATTTGACTACATTCATATCTCGCTAATTAACAATACGAACATAGAACCTTTCTGGAGATTCGGATGCTAGATCTCTCTAGTACGACCAAACATAGCAGTTCTTATCTTATCCAGTTCAAAACTCTTCGACTGATCACCAGGCATCCAATTATGCACCCTTCGTTGTCCTAATTTCCATGATCCTTCCTCAACCCACCAAAATCCCCTCGTTTTATTACCCTCTCCATATACCAGTCGGTACTTCCATTGCGACTGGAGATACACCATTGACCTCGTGACCTCCTCAATAATCACTCACTAAATTGCAAATCCAGTTTAATGTATCCCCCACCTATATAATATTTAGTAGTAAGTCCAGATTATTTTAAATCTGCTGTTATTTAATAGGGTGTATAAAAAATATTACCGCTTTTCAATAAAAAGTCAATTTTTCATTCCCTTTTATGAATTTTCTTATTAATATCCAAAATATTGCCCATTGTTATTGATTGTAAGTAAACTTAACGTCAGCCGTAGGACCCTTGCTGAAACCGTTCATTACAGGTTTGGAATCAAAAAAACTCCTGTACTCCATTTTCAATTTCTGAAGTTATTAAATTTTCTCCCACAAAAAAACTATGCCATGGACCGAAACAAATAGAAGTCGGTTGGAGCTAAGACTGGACTAAGGGTGGGTCTAAAAGAAGTTCAATGCCATTTAAGTTCTTTAGTGCGGCCGAGCGTTATCTTGCTGGAAAAAACTTGTTTGCGATTGACCAAAAATGAATAACACCGATGAGTACATTTCTAACTAGATGTTAGCAGTAAAGGTTAGCAATTTATAGGAAGTCCTTTATGAATAAATTCGTGATGAATTACTCTTTCATAGTTTCTGAAAACGCATAACATCCACTTCTTCCCCTGCACCAACCTGAAATGATGTTTGACCGTCATCCAACTACTGCCACCTGTTTCAGGATTTCGCCAATAAATCCACTTCTCATTACATGTCACTATTCTTTTGTAGAAACGCATGTTAGATTGATTTTTTTTAAAGATAAGTTGGCAAGTGTCCATCCTCCTGACAGCCTGTTGAAGAGTTAGTTCATGCGGCACTATCCAACATCTTCTTTTTACCTTAAGCCATAATATGGAGATGGTGGTGGCTAACAGTGTCTTTAAGACAGTGTCAGTTCTGCACCACGTGTATTTGTGGTTGGATTTGACTCCACAACTTCCTGTAAAACCTTATCAACGTCACATGATGGCCGCCCTGAAGCTGTCATTCTTTCTATGATCGTATCACCACTATTATATTCTTTGAAACCAACGCTGGGCAATACGCTGATCAAGGAAATCTTCCCTTTCACTAGAGCACGCTTAGCTTCAACAGCTGAAACTGCTTTTTTCCAAGACACAGTAATGGTTTTCTAAAAAAGCTCACAAATTGAACTGACTATTTGAAGTGGACATAATATGTACAGAAATACTTTAAATATCGTACAGAAATATAATATCGTGTTTGTAAACATCAGATTTAAGTGGGTGTGTTTTAAAGTCCATGGAATTGCATTACTTAGACAACGGCATTTTCTTATGCAGCCCATTATATTGGTCGCTTTTGTTCTACTGGTAATTTCATTTGTTGACATTTCTGAGTTTTAATTATTAATTCCCCACTTTTTTGGCCCAAATTTCTATTTTTTTTTAAGTGTGCCTGTAAGTGATTGGAAGGCTTTAGGATCAGGTGCTGGAAGCAAGAAAGTAGCATTAGTAAATCGCGATGAAATCCCAAAAGTTTAGAGCAACGCAATAACTTCTCCTTATGGTAGTAAATGGACATGTAAATGAATATTATGTAAATAAACTAAAACAATCTGAAATGAATCCAGATCTCTCTGTGACAGTCATCTTTATACTTTTTGAGAATCCTACCCAGTAGACGCCTTGCGGATTTCTTTCCTGATAAAGATCACCAACTGATTCATTTGCTGGATCATGGCAATGGCTGATCATTCTTCTTCAGTCTTTCATAAAAATTTAATAACTCTTTTTCCATGGAATTTTAATTATACGTAAGTTGACATAATTTTTATACAATTAGTGCATAAATTTCAGGTTTAAATAAAGATTTATCATTAATTGTACTTTAGAAAGGATCACTTCATTGGATGCGTACTTTTTTCGTAATTTTTTTAAAAAAAAAAAGACCTCTACTTTATTTAAATTTGGAATGCTAATTGCAATATGTAAGTCTATCACTTTTACTTGAAAAAAAAAATAATAATAATTTAAATAGATACCAGGAGTGAGTACTTCCTTTTAATCTGTCATTTCAATTTATTGCACAGTTTCACCAACTACAAAATATTTTGCATTAGTTGATAATTGACGTCATTTGTGTACGTTGGCACTGTATATTTCTAATAACCTGCCAGGCTTAATTTTTTTTTTTCCATCTTACTACTAAATTATTAACTGCAGTTTACATTTGTTTTTAAGTTGATTTTTGTTAAACATATTTTTTTTTCAAGAGTAGTTTCCTCGTTGAAATCGTTACGAAATATTGTAAACATTTCGAGTTGTGTATGTTATTTTTTTTCTACTGTATATAAATAAATAAAAAAGTTGGATATTTTGGGGATCGAACTCAAAGATTTTGATAGCAGAGAGTGATAGCATTTTTAAAACAATGAATGAATTACTCATATTATTAATCATTATTTTTGTTGTTGTCAGTGTACATGTAACATTTTCAATATACAAAATTATGAATTATCTAGGTTAAGAAAGAAAAAATTAAATTAATAAATACTTCCATAAATAGTACGGCCTTTAAAGAAGTGGTAGAGATATTCATTTCTCTAAATATCTAGGAATATGAATGATTGCAGGCTCCAAGACAAATATTCTGTTCCATTAAGTCTGCGGCCTCTATGCAATGTTGTAGGTAATCTTCAAACTTTAGATGTAATAATATAAAATACAAAAATAATTAGATAATAATCAATACATACACTGGCTAAACAGATTATTATAACAATAAATAATCCCCCCCCCCCAAAAGAAGAAAAGTTTACATAAGAAAACTTTAAAAAATGTAGAAAAGTTCCATTATTCTGAAATGCTAACATTTTTTAATCTCAGAAACTTAGTATTTTATGTACCACAGAAATTTTATATAGCATTTTTATCAAAGGAGTAGTTAGGCAATAATGTAATGCATTCAAGTTACGCTGGATAAGCTACTCATTAATTGTAACAGGAATGAAAGAAAAGAATATTATTGTATGTAGTAAAAATGAGTGTAAGTGACATTTTAATGTTCATTACATAAAATATTATAATGTTAATAAATAAATATAATGAATTTATGTATTTTCCATTTGATCCTTTAGTTTAATACATTGGTATATTATTTATTGATTCAGGAAAAAAACAAGACCTCTGAGGCACTCTAGTAGAATGCATACTAACTACTTCACCTATTAGCTCTTCATGCAAGAGAAATTTGCTGATGGTTTGTTTCTTTAATTTATTATTATAATTAATATTTACCAATAGTAGTTGAAAAATGTTTCAAATAAAAGTTATGGACTTATATAATTTAACACTGGATAAAAAGTATAAAGCCGAACTCCTAGCCATCCTTAAGGCGATTGAATGGATAGAGATGATAACGTCTAGTTTTCCAAAGACAAGGACTGCTGAGATAAATACAGATAGTGAGGTATCTCTGGCTATATTAAATGATCATGGAAATCATAACTCCATGGCTGATTTCATTAGATCAAAATTAAAAAGGTTGAGAATGGAATTGGATTGGATTATAAATCTGGAATGGGTCAAGGCCCATGCTGGCAATGTAGGTAATGAAGTAGCAGATAGTTTAGCTAAAGAAGCGGCTTTAGACCCTGACCTGACCATCTGCTATTCAAAGGTTCCTCTTAGTTATGTGAAGAGAGAGGCTGCAAAGAAAAGTCAAGAAATGTGGGAAAATGAGTGGCAAAATACTTGCAAAGGCAAAGTAACTAAAAGTTTCTTCCCAACAGTTGCAATGAGGAACAAGATCGAATTGCAGCACTCTTACAAACTAACTCAGAGAAATAAATCATATTTATTTAGATTTAAAATAAAAAACAGCCCTGGATGTGTTTGTAATAGTTTGGTTGCCCAAACGTGGCACCATATAATTTTCGACTGCCCATTTTTTGAGGCAAGTAGAGCGAAATTGATAAAGGAGGTGATTCAGGAAGGAGAAGGATGGCCAGCAGCTCCGAGTTTGTTAGTTTCAAAATTCAATAAACAGTTCATGGTGTTTATCAACAAAATTGACCTAAATTTATTATAAATTGTTTGCTAGTTCTTTGATTATTATAACTTCTTAGTCTTTTTTATTTTTAATTTAATTGTTCATATTTGTTTATGCAAACAACTCTAAATTGCTATTGTCTTTACATTACTTAAAAATAATATTGATAATGATAAATGTTAAATTAATATTTTGAATATATTGTTAAATGCTTGTAATCATGATGGGGACAGGCAGAATAATAAACTCCTCAGCTGCAGGGCTACTGGAGCTGGGAAAAAAAAAAAAAAAAAACTGGATAAAAAGTAACAATACACAGTTTACAAGACATCGATAAAACCATTTTTAGAAAATTGAAAATAACTTTAGCAAAATCCAGATATCTC
Source organism: Triatoma infestans (assembly GCA_011037195.1). Classification (NCBI taxonomy): domain Eukaryota; kingdom Metazoa; phylum Arthropoda; class Insecta; order Hemiptera; family Reduviidae; genus Triatoma; species Triatoma infestans. The sequence goes on along the minus strand of JAAEAF010001551.1, from coordinate 11,407 downwards.
GAATTCCATACTTACCTTTCCCTCCAAATTAATCCACTTTTTCATATTCTCTCTTCAACTTCACTTCCAGATAATTCTTCAAGACGACTGAAGTGACGTTGTCTCGTTTCTCCTGGGCAACTAGTGTTGGTTATCAATGGATAATCCATCATTCACGACAATCACATCTTATTTTATGTATTTGTATCATTTTTACTTGTTACATACATAGCATGTAGTTGTGAAATTCTACAAAAAAAAAAAAAAATTGAATGGCATAAAAATTAAATTATTTACTGAGATTAAAATATTATTTTAAACGCTCTTACACTTTATATAATTTAATTATTTAGTGGTTTAGGTTTAATTTTATGATTAAGTTGTTTACTAGATCTCCTAGGTTCTATTCATTATTCAAAAAAAAAAAAAAAATGTTCATTTCAACATATCTGGTAGGAGGGAATTTATATCACTAAAATGATTGATATAATATTCGCGTAGCAGGTAATTTATATGTTAATTTAAATATTTATTGCAGATAATTTAAACTGGGTATTTAAGACGGCAACAATATGGATTACTAATACTTTTTCTTCAACTTTTTTAATAAATTTGTTGACACTTTATTTTTCTTAAATTTTGGGATAATCTGTCCAAATTGTAAAAATAAATACTCTGAAAAAAGAGGTTTGTATAATAACCAATCATTTCCATTGTTAATGTCTAACAAATGATCAAGTGATTAATAAACTCGACGACTTTCTTCCCTTTTTGCAATAATTACATTCTAATTGTGAAAACTGTTCTTCAAACTTGGAATTTTTATACAACTAATTTATAATTAGTTTGGATGGTTGGTTTCGCAGAGATTGAAAGCATCAGAGATATTTTCCGTGGTAGCCTGCTTCATTTTGTGGTCATCGACCGGTTTCGGGCGTTCGCCCATCTTCAGGATGCGTTTCACAGTGTGACAACACTGACTTGCACAGAGCAAATTCAGTTTACACACTGTGTGTGAGTGTTACACACTCTGTAGAGTGTGTAAACTGAATTTGCTCTGTGCAAGTCTGTGTTGTCACACTGTCTGAAAAACGCATCCTGAGCGCAAATGAAGCAGGCTACCACGGAAAATGTCTCTGATAATTTATAATTAGCCACAAGATTACATAAAGATATAGATGGTGAGAACTATAGATGTTGGATATTGAATTTGGTTCAGGATCTTGGGTCAGAACAGGATGATGTCTGTGGAAGAACTTAGGCTATTTCCTACTTAGTGTTATTGTCGTATTTGTTTGCACTGCTTTTTATATCTTAAGTGAATCCCATCTAGAACCCATCTTGTTTGTATTCTCTGTTTAGGGGTAGCTGTATGGACGACCCAGAAAAGCTTTGGATAGCGTAAGGTTTGGTTCCTCTCCACCTTTATTTAATAATAATAACAACAACAATTTATCTTAATGTTATATAGATGATTGAAATGTACTTATCATTAAAACTAATTTATTCTTCTCCCTTCGATTTTTTTTATTTTTTCGTACTTTTTTTTATTTTGTTCGCATATCCAGAGACTATTCTTTAAGAAATTATATTTGTACTCACGGGGGGTGGCGGGCACAAAAGCTTTTATTTCCGTTAAAGAAATATAGGAATTAAAGTTGGAAGATTGCAAAATTTTATTTGTTTATTTATTTATTTATTTTTAATGACCATGCCCTTGGAAGACATTTAGAACTGATGTACTAAAAAAAAAAACCTTGTTTGTTTATATTTCTTATAAATTTATTTTTTTTTCAATTCTTCAAATAAATCGGAGTAAAAAATAAATAAATAAATAAATCACTATTTCTAGCTCTTTCGACCGACCGGCTGCTATCTAAATCTTACCGGTTGACAAATTGAAGATTGTAATATTGCATTTTGTTTTGTTACTCCTTTTTTTTATTATTAGTAAAATGTTATTTAATTAGAGTAACTCTGACTCTAGTTATAACATCAAAAGAAATATTTGCAAATATAAAAATAAAAAATAAAAAAATTTTGGTTTTTAAATATTTATTTTGTCCAGTTAACTGCTTATATATGCGTAAAAAAAAAATCAGCTACCGTGGATATCATGTTGGCATGACATATAGACTAAAGGAAATAGTAATTTATCATTAATTAATATGCTGCCATCATATTAGATATATGATGGTTGGAGGTATAGAGGGGGGTAGAGAGTGAGACAGAGATATTGAACCTCCCCCACAAACTGTCGCCTTGCAAAGTTTCTGTTATATCATATAAATAAATATAAACTAAATATAGGTTAGAGCGACATGTCCGCCAGTAAACGGGAAACATCGTTCAGGATATCTCTCTACCTTGTAGCCGTCTTTACCACCATAGGGACTGTTCTAATATAAAATATTGATATGTAAAAATACTTTGATGTCAGAAAATAGTAAAAACATTCAAATATAGAGAAAGACCCTGAGGGTGAGAGATAGAGAGAGAGAGAATGTAAGGCTGTGATCTTACTGTTCCGAAGTAAATTTCAAGGGTAGACTTATTAGTGGGGTGAAAAAGGTTAAATGGGTACTAATTTCAATATGATATATTGGCGAAAAAATCATTGCTGCGTGGAGAGTTTCCATAGAAACTACGCTACATATATTACATACGCTAAAATAGTTATATTTAAAAGTAACCATGGCAATCCTAGACATACTTTCCAATCGAAGCTCAGAAACATATTTTAATTATTCAAGCATATAATTCTTACATGTTTTTTTGTTGTGTATTTTGAAAGGTGCACAACATCAATGGTCCTGAACTATATTAAATAGACACTTTACCTTTTAAGAAACACTATATTATTTGGAACATTCTAAAAAAAAAAAAAAAAACTAACAAAATAGATACAATCTTAACCTTTTTATTTCAATTTAACACTACTATACTCTTTTACTTTTGCTTGATTAGTTTGGCAGTTCAAAAAGTAATTGAACATTAGTACAGACATAAATACATTATTTTCTTAATTCTGATCGTTAATATTTATATTTATTCCAGTATGTACATTCATCCTTATAAATACTTTCATCCTTATAAAAAACATATGCATCCTTATAAATACATTCATCCTTATGAATACATTCATCCTTATAAATATATTCATCCTTATAAATGCATTCATCCTTACATCCTTACCAATTTTCTTCAAACTTGGAATTTTGGCATCTCATTTTATTATAATTAGTATTATATAGATGAAAGAATGATATAATAAAAAATAACACTTAAGTGGAAATCATAACCTTCACGTGCCACTAAATCTCTCTTGGATGAATTTTCCCGGAATAATAGTTGTAGCTCTTTATATGTGTAGTAAATATTCCAAGTTTAAAGAAAATCTTTTTAATCATTTTCGAGAAAAGCGCAAAAAACTGAAAAATCCACTCCGTAAAAGTGTTACTTGAGTTTGACCGAACAAATCTAAATTGTCAGGCCCACTGGTAACTTTAACGAAATATCGATTTTGAAGTAGTGATGTAAGGGGTTAAGATATAAAGACCTGTCCAAAATCAGAAATACGTTAAGCCCTGAAGACCTTGGGCGGTCTTAGCCTTTACCTGGCAGGAAAGGGTGGATAGGGATGACAATGGAAGAAGAATTGAGGAGGCTGTGGGCGAATGATTTTGGAAGAATGATTTTGGCCTGGGGAGGTTAGCAAGTGAGGCATAGCTTCCATTCAAGGGAGTGTAGAACGGTAGTAGCCAGAGGCCAGGGCGATATTTTTAAGTCACAAGAAAATAAGGAAAAAATAGGGGGCTAATGGGTGGAGAAGAGGCGGAGATAAATGTAGATTGTGGGCTCGGTTAAGTAAGATATAAGAAGATAAAAGGAGCCCTGGGCCAACCCAGTGTGGCTGAGTTTCCCTTTAAGTTGCAGGAAAGAAAGGCGAGTAAGGGCCTAGCCAATGGGACAGAGCAACTTTCTATGTCCCAGGAACTGTGATTAAGGAATGGGAAGAGTTATTTCCGGTCTGTGGTCTAGAAGTGAGGAGTTATACTTCCTGTCTTCAAGTCGCCACATTTATACTATTTCTATATTATGTATAAAACTTATATTTTGTGTATGTATCATTTTCGCGGCAGCCAAATTCGGCAGGCTGGCGAGCTCATGAGGCTCTCTAGTATGCAATTATAAAAGAATTGAAGCCACGGGATGTTATTGAAAACTTTTGGGAATCAGTCCAGCGTTTCTTCCCCCCCCCCCCGAAAATAAAAAACGAAACATATTTGAGCTAATCTTCTTATATTAATGGGGTCCGCCACCTACCCCTAGACGCCCCAAAACACTGGGAATTGAAGTGTGAAAGCGCTAAACTCAAGTAATCAGAATTATATTTAATTTATGGACGACCAAACACAAACACAGACTAATTTGTAAAAAACACTTTTTCTGTCTCAAAAGACCTCAAAGCATGTTTTCCAGTGAGTGAAAACTCATTAAAAAAAAAAAAAATTGTTCCATTAGAGCAAAAAATACGATAGAAATTATTCTTTTAATTTCCCAATAATAATTAGAAAATAACTTATTTAAAATTTTACTAGTTGGGTTCTAACTTCACGGAATTCTAAGAATTGTTAGGTTTTCACCTCAATGTGTTTGTTCATTTCGTTTTTGTAATTAGAATGGAATAAAGAAACTTTTTCTACAAATAACTACATAGACTCTTTTACACAAACACACTCTCGCGCCCGCATGCATGCATACACACACACACACACACACACACATATATATATATATATATATATATCATATATATATTATATATATATATCATTATTAGCTATATATATATAGTATCTTTATATATATAAAATCATAGAAATTTCTTCTTATTTTAATCAAACTGGATAAACTTCTTTTCTATAATAGCAAGATATAAGTTTTAAATTTTATTTAAGGCCAATTTCTTTTAATTTCTAAATTCAATTAATCATAAAAATGGAACGTAAGAATTTTTATATATAATATTTAATTTAAACAGCTGCTAATAACAGCTTTATAAATGGCATGGTTGGGAAGGGAATGCAATAAACCAGCAAATATTGACATCTTTCTTAGTGTGCCACGATGTATAAGAGAGTAGTGGGGGTCGATTATATTTACAGCAGACGGTTGGGTCACAATGTACCGTTAAAAGATTTTACTTTTTACAGGCGGTTTTCTTTTTTATTTTTTTTATTTTTATGTTTTCTTTGTTTCTTAATTTTTGTAAAAAATCTTGTAAAGGTTTGCTTATTGCATTTTCTAATTCGCTAATTTCCTGCAAACAAGAAATCGTTACTAAATATTTAATTGCCTTCACAATATCATACAAATGTTGAAATAAAATAAAGTAGAAATTTAAAGGGGAAACAGAGACAATCCAGCTGCCCGAGATTCCCCACCTAACTGAACAAAGTTTAGTAACTGTACAAACCAAAGAACTTATAGAAACCAATTGTTTGGTTTTTCATTAACATTATTGTAAGACCCGAATTACAATACAAGGCAATAGTACTTTAAAGGAAAGACTAATGTCACTTTTCCATCATAACTTCTTTAAAATAAATTATATGAATGCTGGAAAATCGGAAAACAACAAACTGAACAAACCTAAATGTTAAAATGGTTTTTGCGTGTATGAGATTTATGATCGACAACTTCCTGTTGGATTCTCTGGTTATAATCGAAAGGATTTTTTCCTTTTACTCCTAGTAAAAGGAAGTATTGTAATTGTGCCAAATTTTTGATATTGAGTTTTCATCGGAAATATCCGTATTCAGGTCCACTGAGTCCAAAAATGTGGTTTTCAGCAAAGGTCTGTGTGTGTGTGTGTGTATTTAAACATTGGAATGAAAATGCTAAGTTTTTTCTTAATAACTCACCCTAAATGTATAAAACAATTTGGTAGTTGGACGTTAAGCCCGCCTGAAAAATAGGCATTAGTTTACTTTACTTTACTAAATATATAAAACAGTAAATATTATGTTAGAAATAACTTAATTTTTTGGATTTTTTCATAAAAGATTTTTATTGCACAATTTGATAACTTATAAATTGTCCCTACGTAAGGAAAATTAGTGAAAAAAATTCTAAACTTGATTTTTCATAGAAATAAATGCTATAAATCAGTAAATAAATAACCATTCACAATGTAGAAGCGAAGATGTCGAATATAAGCGTATAATATAAGTCAATCAGAAATTCAACATTATTATATTGACCACGCCCACATTTGACACCTTCACTTTTACACAGTAACTGGCTAATTATTTCTATGAAATTTAGAATTTTTTTTACTAATTTTTCTACCGTAGGTATTTTATAAATTAGCAAATTATGCTATAAAAATTTTCTATAAAAAAAATGCAATTTCTAACATTGTTGTGCTTGGTTCCGCAGAGATTGAAAGCATCAGAGATATTTTCCGTGATAGCCTGCTTTCTTTTTGTGGTCATCGACCGGTTTCGGGCGTTCGCCCGTCATCAAGATGCTTTTTATCAAACAATGTGATAACATAGATTTGCATAGACCAAATTTAGGTGGTACACTCAACTAAATTAGTGTGTATCAACTAAATTTGCACTACACACTAATGAAGCACTAATGACCCCAAAAAGAAGCAGGCTATCACGGAAAATATCTCTGATACTATTTATTTCTTTATATAATTAATGTGAGCTATGAAAAAAAAAAAATGCAGAATTTTCATTTCATTGTTAAAAGAGAAAGCCAAAGAGAATTATGGTAGAAAAGATCCAATGAAAGTCCGCCATTTTGTATTTGGCCGTTTATACTAGTGGGACAAAATAAAATTGATGTTAAACACCCATAAAAATTTCTCAAAGGAATTCATTTTAGTTAAAATAACTTCTCTTTGACCTGGAGTTTGTAGCTATTTATTATATTATCCTTCATTTTTTTATGTATATTTTTATTAATGTATCCACATTTGTTAATGCAGTCCACAAAGTATTGAAAGAATTGTTTGTGCTTGGTTTCGCTGGGCTAAAAAGCATCGGTGATATTTTTTCCGTTACGTTGTCTACTGCATACCATATACTCGTACGTATATACATACAGAACACACACAATTTCCAAAAAATAATTTGACGCAATACTTTCTCTTACTGCAGTAAAATAAAATAAAAATTAAAAAGAAAAACTCTGTTGTGAAACACTCACACGACTATCTCTCACTCCTCTTAATACAGATATCAAATTTTCTTAATGTTTCAAATTTTGCTCATTTGTTTTAATTTAAAACAAAACAGAGTTGTGGGGGACCAGTGCCAACCTACCGACCGAAACAGGTAGACAGAATGATTACTTTGTAGATGGCGCCAATAATAAACAAACATTTCTGAACTTTCACGTCCTAAATTCCTCAACATCAGCTAAAAACACTTCTTTTTTTTTCTGAAAAATGTTACAAACAAAAGTGATAGGTTTATATATACGTTATAGTATTCAGCAAGAAAATTGTTGGAAGTGTTTTTTGAGAAAATAGCTCAGTAAAACCATTCAGTAAAGTTGCATAGTTCCGGTTGATAGTTTTTTTCCCCCAAAACTGAGAAATTTTGCCCACAAACACATACACACATACAGACCATTCGTTAAAAAAAAACAATTTTTTCATACTTACGGGCCCACGAAACATGTATTTCCATTGAAAATTCGATTTCGATAATTGGACACGATCGCAATACTTCCTATTACTATAAGAGTAAGGGCAAAATGTCATCATGAACGGCTTTTCTTCAGCTAATCAAGATCTTCTCGAAAACCACTTCAACAATTTTCTCTAAACTTATAATACTGAGTTAATGTGGAGATCTATCACTTTTTTTTTTTACTTTCTCTTACTCCTAGTCAGTAATCGTGTCAAATTTCGATATCGAGTTTTCACCGGAAATATCCATTTTGAGGTCCCCTGAGTCCAAAAAAGTAGTTTTTAGCAAATGGTCTGTGTGTGTGTGTGAACAGCATAGCTCAAAAACGAAAAACCATAGCAAGTTCAAACTTGATATTACGTTTAGATATCACCATGGGAACTGACGGTGCGTTATCTGTCAAAATTCCTCAACCGGAAGTACCACTTTACTAGTTGTTTTTTTTACGTTTTTGTGATTTTCTCAAAACTAGCTCCGACGATTTTCTTTAAACTTGGTATATCAACTACACATACAAAGAGCAACAACTTTTATTTGAAACATTTCTCCGGAAAAATGCTATTTCAGTTTATTAGACAATTATGTCATCTAAATAATATTAATTAAAATTAAATAAGTTGTTGAAATTCCGAGTTTGAAAAAGTCGGATAACCGAAAGTGCGTTTGTTTTAACACTTTACTAAATGATTTTCTCCGATGATTTTCTTGAAACTTCGTGTATAAACTAAACATGCAAGGATCTACATCTTTTATTAAAAACATTTCTCTGGAAAAATTCATTTAATGGTACTTTTAGGGGAGGGTTGGAGTTACAGCTTTCTCTAAAGTGGTATCATAGTTGATTATATAATTCTATCATCCCAACAAAATTAATTAGAAATAAATAGATTGCCAAAATTCCAAGTTTTAAGAAAATTAGTAAGCCGGAAGTACGCATTTACTGAAATGTTTTGTCAGTTTTCGACGAATTTCTTTATATTTGCTATACAAACTATATCATTTGTCAATTATAATTTTGAGAACAGGTCTAAGGGAAAGTTGTGTGAGTGTTTTACACCAGATTTTTTTTTTAATTTAAGGCGCGTCAACATCTATGGTCATTAGCGAATCGAGCCTACTCAGTGCACTGTCCGGCCTCAGGACAGTGTTCTCTCGTTACAGACAACATGTCCATCACCGGAACGTGATCGTAGAGGTCTCCTATGCAAGAAAAAAAATCTAAGGGTAGCATAGCTGGACTCGAACCCGGGTCCTCTGTATTGCTAGTCCAGTACGCTAACCACTTAGCTATTCCCTTCCCTCACTTTTCTTTTCAACATTTTTTTCCAAGAAAATTGAAATTTCAATCGGCCGTGATGTCTTTAAACTTTCTTCTAAAATATCATTTTTAAGATTTAAAGAACGGTTTCCCATTCGCAGAGATAATTTGAGGATGATGATGATGAAGTTTGAAGAAAATTTGGCACTTAGCAGATGAGAAATACATAATTGCATAATGGTCGGGTTTTTGTTTCTTACCAGAGTTTTATTTTTTGAATTATTTTATTCTCTTTGTGTCTCTCTCTCTCTCTCTCAAATATGCATACACCACACGCACATACAACCACACAACATGCCAACATCAAAACATGTCCAAACTTGATATTTCGTTACAGTTCTAGAGAGGATACGACAATAAAATTTTGCTCAACATCAAAGTCAATGTACCGATTGATTTTTTTTTTATCGATTTTTTTCAACAAAAATTTTATTAGAAGAAAAACTACAACTTGTAAAATTAATTTTTAAGGGATTTTTGAGGGTGAGATGATGATAAGGTTTTTCCTTTAAATCGCCATTTTCATATAATAATATGATTCCTAGCCCCTTTATTAATATTAATAAGAATTAATTGTGTTGAAATTTCAGAATTTCATATTTGAAGAAAATATCGGAATGATTTCATTTATTCTTCAGTTTTCTGCGATTTTATCGATAAAGATGACCTGTTTCTTTGTGTTAGGTTATCTGCAAAGTACAAACTATAACTTATCAGTCTTGTTTGAATCATTTTCCTGTTTAAATAGATTTTACGAGAGTTATGCGGAAGGTCGTTTTTACTTTCTCTTACTCCTAGTTTAGTGTAGATTGTTGTCCCAGCTACAAAATGTATGTATATAATTTTGAAGTCAATTACAATTTAGTCAAAAATCCAAATAAACTGTGTAATATTTACGGTAAGAGAAAGTCATGCAAATATTTCACACTTTTACTTTCCATACCATTGTATGGCCCAAAATACTCCACCAGTGGCACTGTAAAGAAACAGAAGTTAAATGAGTAAGGGGGGCCTTTGAATCACTAGACACATGCGCCCTTTGTACTAAAAAACCCCCTGAGTAAAGGCAATCAATTCCACTATCCCTAGAATTTGTCCATGTTTTAGATAGTGTAGTATGAGGTTAGGGTATCCATCCTAAAGATGATATGATGACGTTTGAAAGTGTTTATCATAATACAGCATCTGAATATACTTTTAAAGTAATAATTAAATTGTTTTTTAACGATTAATAAATGCATATATTTCTCAAAATTCTCTCGTACATATCATCGCAATCTAGTTCATATATTAAGGTAATTATATTATATTTTATTTAAAAAAAAAAAAAGATATAAAATTATCAATTTTATGGATAAAAGTGAGATTTTATGAAATAGAAACAAAAAAAATGTTTTAACCAATAAGTTCAATCAAAATTATCTTTAATATTGAAAAATAATGCAGTTATATTCACTTTATGTAATATCGTTTTACAAAACTTTATTAATTTTCACGACTAAGAAAAGACCAATTTAATTAATATGACCACAAATAATTAAATGAATTAATAAATAATAAAGAATTATATAGATAAGTATTTTTGTTGTTGTAATTGTTATTATTTTTATGAAAAACTGTAGGTATAAAATGTTTTGATATGCGGGGTGAAGGGGATATCCCGACAATTTTCAACCCTCACAGGGTGAGGGCACCCCCAAATCTAGTAGTAACCTCAGATTCATCGCCAAGATCAGGCACAGTCCCAAATGGACCATTTTCAAGGACCCAGCATATACTTCAACATAATGATTCGGGTAAATATAAAATTAAAACTATTATTATTTAAAATATTAAAAAAAATAATAATTTGAAGAAAAATTACAACTCGTTTTTTGTCTTTTAATAACTTTGGTATTTGTAATAATTAATGTCAAATTTAATTAGTAACAAATTCAAATATTTATCTATAATCTAATTGATAAAATTGGATGTGCATGAACATATATTTCTTCTTTACTCTGGTTTCCGAAAAGTCATTTACTAGCAAGCTTTGAATGAATTAGTATGTAATCAAAGGAAGAACCGAGAATTAGTAACTAATACACGACGAAAGGGAGTTCACTGTTAACTGTTTAGTAAACTCCAACATTAATAACCTCCTTTTTTAACACTAATATCAATGTTATCATGCTATCTACCAATAGAGCGACTGTTGGGCTTTCGTTAAGAAATCTCGCTATTTATTTTATTCATCAACGACGATGTCAGTACAAATACAAATAAAATTGAGGGTGGTACAAAAATAAATAAAAAATATTCACAAAATATAGCAACAATAAAAAAATAGAAATAGAATAAAATAAAATTATTTATTTATATATATATATATATATGGTATATATATATATATATA